>APFE031443870.1:18704-56342 GCA_000404065.3 Pinus taeda
ATATTGGAACCAGAAGCAGTCACAGAAACAAGAACTCGATAGCTACGAAATCGATCAATTTCAGAGTATCTTATCAAGTGGAAGAACTTATCTACAAAAGATTCCACATGGGAGGATGAGAATTTTGTACAGAAGCATCCAGAACTACTCAAGCGTTGAGGAAAACACTTTTTTTGAAGGAAAGGGGCATGTTGGGTCCCCATAATAGTAGTGATTACCCCATTACTATTGTAGTTGTACACCTTATTAATATTGTTGTGCCCCCTAATTTGGATCTCGAGTCTGTTGGGTGTTTGAATCCTCAACAATTGGTTCTTCCTATCCTCGACCTCTGACTCTTGAACCTCTGACACCCTGTGCCTTGATACGAGTAGCATTTTGGGAGAGGGGTTAGGAAAGGGACTTTAAACCCACTGAAAACAACCAGTCTCCACCTGACTAGAACCAATTAGATAAGACACAAAATGTGAGGGTAGAAAAAGTTCTCCAATAAAATTGAAGACCCAACTCTAGTTAAACCTTGAAGCTTATGCAGGAAAGGGACATTTACCTTGGGTCAATCAATTTGAACCGACCCTAAAGAAGTTTGTAAGTCACCAGAAAGCGGAAAAACAATAGGGGAAAACAACAAAAGACTATCTAGAAAACCTTCATCAGTTACCTATTAAGTTGCAGGAACAAAAATTATTTCCAAAGGCCATGATAAAGGGGAAACTAACTTGATTGACCACTAAGCCATGGACCATGCATCCACCGTGGCAGTCACTTTAGGAGATACAAAATGCCAATCCAATCCCCCATGAGTTTGATCCCTACCAACACTAGAATCTTTGAGTGTAAGAATATTGCCAAAAATAGGATTGCCTTCAATGATAATTGTATCATAGTCAACCTCTTTTTCCTCAGCCATGATAAATCCTTCGTGAACATTGCCAGATCAATTGCTAGTAGACCCACACTTCTTGACTGCTTCATGCAAAAAAACGTATTATCTGAAGAAAATCTCTGTCATCCACTTCAAACCATAGCCATCTCCCCATTGTGAATTCGTTATATACAATAACATATCATTATTAAATTCATTAATACATTATATAGAATGTTATTATTAATTCATTACATACTAAAATAACTATGATCCTCATGTCCATTATATGATATGACACAATTGCACTGAAGGTGACTTTTAGCCATTATAAATCCTAACCATGCACATGCTATGAATGTTTCTCTATTAAACAAAGATACCATAAATTCAAAATATTAATCATTACCTAAAAGCTTAGATTGAAATATTAATCTTTACTTAAAAGATTAGATTAAAATACTAATCTTTACTTAGAAGATGAGATTAAAATACTAATCTTTACTTAAAAGATTAGATTAAAAAAGCAAGGCATGCATGCCACTGTGGCCTTTTTTAGGTAGTTCTGTGCGAGGGACCCCGAATTTTGTGCCACTCTTTCAGGATTAGGACTCAGCCCACTGCCCAAAACTTTATGAAACTTCCAAAAAAGATAATTAACACAGAGATAATGTTACTAATGCAAACACTTGATCAAGGAATTTATCTGACCCCTACTAGCCATAACAAGCATTTCGTTAAACATATCGTAAACATGAAATCTACAGGTCGTAACAACAAATCTAAACATATGAGTCTCATACTTAGCTGAGAATTGTCAAGGAGGATTGATATCTCCTCCCAATAGCTGCATTGTTGTCCATTAGGTCATTCATTCATTATTATTTCATATACTAACCAAAACATGATGAGAGACATACATGAATATTATCATAAAACATGCTCATAACCAAAAAATAACCAGAGATATATCAATGGTGAAACAAATATTAAAGCCACATAATGACAAACACATTTGCTCATGAAGATACCAAAGGAAAAGGAGCTCTTATTAACATATGAAAATCCAGCCAATTCAGGGGCTTTCACGTACCACCCAACCATAGATTGGGCTGAACCAAATCTCTCTTTTAGCCAATCACCCCCACGGCATATTCTAAGCATGAATGTGGGATCTCATGAAACAAAATCAAACAAAACCAAACCAGGGCTTCCAAAGGCCAAACCACCTCAACGCTCAGCCAAATGTTCCACCTCACGGTCAGACTTCACTAACCATCACCAAATTAGTCTCTACCCTAGCTGTCCAGGACTCCAGATTGTTTTTCCAACTAGGGCTTCCAAGACTAGTAACTCAACCCACCAAGGGCTCCAGAACATTTTTCCAACCAAGGCTTCCAAGGCTAGAAATTCAACCTAAGTTGTTACAGGGGTTCTAGAGTGTTTGTCCAACCAAGGCTCTAAGAACTATTAACTCAACCCACAACCATAAGGAACATGAGAACCAACAATAAAACAAAAGGAAAGAAACCCACAGCACCATGACTATCCCGGAAATTGCAAGGTTAGTGTTGGGTAGCGCAAGCCCCGCGGAACGAGTATGGGGTGCAAAGCCCAGAATTGTGGGTAATATTAGGGTAAAAGACTCTGCGGAAAATGCGGAGCACGAACTATAGTAGGTTGAGTCAAAGGGTAGTCCGCCAAAAAATAATGTAAAGAAATAGTAATAGAGTCGGCCCGCAGATGGATCGCGGGCCAAAGGAAAGTATAAATACAGCGGAGCTTTATGAGCGAAAGTAGTTCTTTGAAAGATGGAATGTAATGGGTCCTTAAAGGCAATAGCTTGAAAGCGTCTGTAAGTCCGAGTCGAGGGAGTAGGGTAGAAGGTAGAGGCTCTACAGCTGTGTGCGCAAAGGCCTGGAAAGTCTGCAGCTATGTGCGCGGACCCCTACAGCTGAGTGTGCAGGGTGGATCTGGATGTATTGTTGAAGATTAATAATAAAGATAAGTTTCTTTTGAATTATGTGTTGGTTGCGACTTTACTCTTTTATGATAAATGAACTATTATGATTTCTGCATTTGCTACGGTTGAATACATGTGAACTGGATTAATCTTGATGCGCGAAGTAACCAAAAGTAATAAATGTTTGCTTAAAGACCGTTTTAACTAGATCAAACCAGTAATAAGTGATTCAATCTGTAATAAGCGCGATAAGGGTATTCTGATATGCGCGTATCTAGCGTAGTGCGAGGCTGCAAAATAGCGCGCAAGCCCCAAACCACATCCAAGACATCCCCAGGGTGCGGAAACCTGGTTCCAGCACCCTCCCCTGCTACCTCAGGTGAGACTTCAGTCCGCGGTTCGCGGGCTGTTGCTGAAAGGGCCGGTAGCTGTAGGATTTGTTTAGCTAAATAATTCTTCTGAACCTGGGTCAAGCACATATAAGCCAACAAATGGTTCCGTTTCTGGGACCGGGATCTTCCTAAGGGGTGTCTGGTGTGAAAGGTGGGGACGCTAGAGAAAAGAGCGACAAAAGATCAAGACGATAGTAATGGCAAGCGCCATCCAGTTACCAGTATTCAAAGGAGTAGGCAGTGAAGATCCAGAAAATTTTTGGTTTGTATTGAACACGCAACAAATCACGCAGCAAATCAAGGATGATAATATCAAGAAATTCATCTTAGTCAGCACACTGCAGGACCGAGCGCTAACATGGTACATGAAGTATTGAGGCATCAACCCAATGGCGGGGATAGCAGACATCCACACAGAATGAAAAAAGAAGTTCATCCGGCCAAAATCAAAATCATAGTCGGTCGTGGGATCCAAGAGATCACAATGATGCCTGGTGAGACCCTGTGGGATCTGGATCAAAGGTTAAAAAGCACTATTCGCGAGGCCAACATGACCCTGATAGATGCACAACGCCGTGCTTGGTTCATCACATCACTAACGCCATATCTGAAATCAACTTTGTCACAATAGAAGCTCTCAACCCAAGCAGAAGCACTGGAGGCAACAATGCGGCTGCACAAAACCCCGGTACAGGACCCAGGGTTGGGAGTTCAGCAAATCCAAGCACAGGTCCAAAATTTGTGTTTGGAAATACAGAAGTTAAAACAAGACCAGTCACCGAAAGTTCGGGAAGAAGTCTGGTGCATCAAGTGAAGGGGCCAGGGACATGATAAAGACCATTATCCAATCGCGGTGAATCTTGTGGTCATGGAGGGACCAACACCATTGCGATTAGAGGCACAGGCAGGGACGGGCATGATCGCCCCTCTCTGGTGCGTAATCTGTCAAGTAGGAGGAAAACACAACACGGATAATTGCCACCTGTTACCGAAATATAATCAGACCCCCCAGCAGCTCTTTTGCAACTTTGTTAGATCGGTGGGTCACGAGGAAAGGGAATGTCAGATGTTGGTAGATCAGGCACCTGCATACTAAATGCAGACTGAGGGATGAGGTCAAAACACAAGTACAACATTTGCGTGCGGTGGATTCCAAGGACGAGGTCGAGGATGGGGCGGAATGGGACCAAGAAGGGGTTGAGGACAGATAATTTGTTACCATTGTGGAGGACTAAGACATTACGTGCGGGATTGCATAAATCCAACTCAAATATCATGTCCCTATTACGAACAATTCGACCATGAATTGCTAGATTGCCCTATGCTGCTAGCACAGATTCGTGAAAAAAGGACAACACTTCCTACAACAACAAAGAATGTGAAGATGATAACGGCTAAACCGCGTGATGAAGAATCTAAAGTAAATATGGTACTAAGGGGTGATGCGAACTTAGAAGGGGATTAATATGAGCCATACAAAGGTCCCTCGAAGTTGACAACTTTTTTAGAAACCTACATGAAGTTACTTCGCGATTATAGGGTAGTGAAAGGACTACAGGAGGTAATTAATAGATACGTAGGGTGGGAGAACCTCGCATAGTCCGACAAATGGGGAGCCATACGTCGCGAACCGACCAAGAAATGCGATTAACAGCGTGGATTGGTGACTATGAGATGGATCAAGTCATTCTAGACCTCGGCTCAGATGCAAACATCTTGCCTAAGCAAATGTGGGAGTGTATCAGCAAGCCCCCACTCCAATGGTCTCCAATCCAATTACAAATGGCAAATTGGCAGAAGATCTTGCCCGTGGGAAAGCTGCAAGGAATCACACTAGACCTGGATAGTGCGAGCACTAGAACGAACTTTGAAGTTATTGAGATAGTGGACGAAAAAAGCCCGTACCCCGTGTTGTTGGGAATAGACTAGGCCATCGACATTAATGGGATTATTAACCTCAAGTAGAGGAAGATGATATTTGAGAAAAAGTCGTGCTGCGTAGTTTTTTCTCTAGATCTAAACGAGGGACCCCGCTACACGGAACTTGTGCGCGATGACGAGCAGGACGAAGCATTGGATTGCATCTACCAAATTACTACACAGAGGCCAATAAAGGGTAAGGCAATGGAGGAACAAAGAATTTCACAGGGTTACGCGGAACCATACACCGATGAGTTGGAGGAAGAAGATGAGCAATGGCGGAACAAAATGAACGGGGCAACTACTTTAAACTGCAATATCCTGACAAAATCTATGTACTGTGTTAAAGCTCAGGACCACGAGCTATTAGTGTATGATGGGCTCATAATAGAAAATGAATTCCTTGAGAAGTTTGAGAGCGCAGCAGCAGAATACCAGCAATTTGATGCGCTCAAATGGGCATTGCTCGCGATACCGACGCGATGGTGGGGTACCTATGAAGGAACCTTCGCAGATTGGCGAAGCTATAAGCACATGACGAAGATACGATTTGGGAAGCCAATGCTCCAACTAACAGAGAAATATGATGGACAAGAGAATCCGCACATACACCTGAGCAAATGGACCAAAGCCTATGGCAACGAACCACAACCAGAATGGGTGCACCTATTTTATCATACCTTGGATGTCATCCCAGGGAATTGGTATACTGAAACAGAGCTCCGACATGGCACAAGGGAGTGGGATATCTTGCACGAAGGGTTTCTTTCAACATTTTTTTTTGAGGATCAATGGATGGATATAATGGACGACGCATTAAAGCTAGTAAAGACTGCAACTTTCACGATGCAGCTAGAACCAAAAGAGCTTGTGTAACCAAACTAGTCGCGACAGCCAAGTCGGGCCCTAGAATGTTACAATGTAAAAGCAGAAGGTGACGAAGATGATTCGCACGACATAAATATACCAGAATCTGAAGGAAGTCGAGAAGTGTGCGGCCGTGAAATAGAAGATCCAGACGTCGTAGTGCCATTAAAAATGAAGTAAGTGAATATCGGAATAGAGGAAGAACCGAAGTATGCTACGCTTGGAGATTGCTAGGGCGAAGCTACAGTGCAAAAGGTCGTCGAGCTGCTCTAGGAGTATCGAGACGTCTTCCCTACCAAGATTACAGAGCTGAAAGGGATTCGAGGTGAACTAGGAATGATGAAGATAACTTTGAAGCCTGACGCGAAACCAGTAAAGCGGCGACCTGACCGATTGAATCCAAAATATAAAGCAAAAGTACGAGAAGAACCAGACAAGATGCTGGCAACTGGGTTCATTGAACCAGTCGAGGAGTCTGATTGGGTAAGTCCGATGGTGGTACAGGAGAAGAAACATAAGGGTGAGATTCGCATTTGTGTGGATCTATGGAAGCTCAATGATGCTTGTGTTAACGATCCATTTCCCACACATTTTACCGATGAAGTCTTAGAAAATGTGGGCGGGCAGGAAGCGTATTCCTTTACGGATGGGTTCTTTGGATACCATCAGATCAAGATTGCACTGGAGGATGGAAGCAAGACAATGTTTGCTATGGAATGGGGTTGTTTTCAGTATACGGTGATGCCATTTGGGCTGAAGAACGAGCAGGTAATATTTTCCCGCATTGTGGTAGCTGCATTTAATGAATTTACACATAAATTCTTAGAAGTCTATCTTGACGATTGGTTGTCTTTCGCCTAGTTAAGAAACATAATGAGAGCTTACGATTAATGTTGGATACCTGTCATTGACACCATATTACGCTCAATCTAAAGAAGTGTACGTTACTTTTTCCTTTCAGGAACTTATTGGGTCACGTAGTTTGTAGGCAATGCCTGATGGTGGATCCAGCAAAGATCGCTATCATATTAGGTCTGCAAGCACCGCGTAGTGTCAAACAGCTCCACGCTACACTGGGACACACGGGGTACTATCGGAAGTTCATAAAAGGTTACGCCCAGATCACGGCTCCAATGGAATAGTTTTTAAAAAAGGATGCCATGTATTGCTGGAACAAGGAATGTGCCAAAAACCTAGAATTGCTGAAGGAAAAAATGGCATCTACCCCTATCTTGACCTTTCCAAAATGGGATGTAGATTTCCATGTGCATGTTGATGCATCGTGTATCGCGTTAGGAGCAGTACTTACTCAGGAAGGAGCGGAGGGAGTTGATCACCCGATTGTGTTTGCAAGTCGAAGGTTGTCAAAAGCTAAGAAGAATTACTATACTACTGAGCGAGAGGGATTGGAAATGGTGTACACACTCCAAAAGTATCATCACTATTTGCTTGGAGGACATTTTAAGATGTATAATGATCACTTTGCGCTAAAATACCTAGTGAATAAGCCCTGTGTTGGGGGGGGGGGGGGGGGGGCGGGGGGGGCGGGGCGATCTGTCGATGGTTGCTGTTGTTTCAGGAATATGATTTTGAGGTTGTTGTAAAGCCGGGACATCTGAATGGGGGTCTAGACCACTTATCCCAGATTGAGATGGGCGAGGAACCCACGAATCTAGAAGAAGGACTCACGAACGCCCAGTTGTATGCAATGCACATTGCAGATGGCCACTTTGAAGATATAATCTATTTTTTGACTATCGGCATTGCGCCGCAGGGGTATTATGTGCAACAAAAAAAAGGAATTGGTGACACGAGCAGCAAACTTCACTGTGATTGCCGACCATCTCTACAAGATGGGCCATGATGAGATATTACGCAGATATGTACCAAAGTTTGAGCGAGAATAGATCCTTGCCGAAGCACATGGAGGGGTTGTTGGTGGACATTATGCAGGCCACGCCATCGCCCAGAAGGATCTTCGCACCAGATTATGGTGGCCCACCCTCCATCAAGATTCAAAAGCATACTGTTGGGCCTACGATGTATGCCAATGAACGAGAAAAGTCGTCGCGAAGGGATAAAATGCCACTTCAGCCACAGGTAATGCTATAACCATTTAAGAAATAGGCGATCGATTTCATCGGGCCTATTGAACCGCGAGGGAAGACGGGCGCGTGCTATATTATCACTGCAACTGAATACTTGACCCGATGGGCAGAAGCACAACCAGTTAAGGATTGCATAGCCACGACAACGACAAAGTTCTTGTTCGATAATGTGTTAACCAGGTTTGGGTGTCCTAAGATTCTCATGAGTGATCGAGGAATGCATTTTTTGAACGAAACCATCAGCTCACTCATTGCGGAATTCCGGATATATCACCAACAGAGCACGTCATACCATCTGTAAGCAAATGGGACCATTGAGGCATTCAACAAAATTTTGGAAACCGCGCTAACTAAGATTCGCAATGCACGACAGAATGATTAGGACTTGCGCATCCCTGCTGTGCTATGGGCATACCGAACCACGTGCAAAAAGCTGACAGGCCAGACACCGTTTCGACTAGTCTATGGTAAGGAGGTCGTGATGCCTATGGAATATAACATGCCCAGTCTACAGATTGCAATAGCTACAGGAATGGAAAATTGTGGGGCCTTGGAGAAAAGGCTTGCACAACTCGACGAATTGGACGAAGAACGATTTTTGGCAGGATTTCATCAGCGGGTACAAAAATAGCGCAAGAAAGCATGGCATGATCGCCATATCAAGGTGCGCACGTTCAAGAAGGATGATCTCGTATTGTTATATGACAATAAGTTCGAGAAATTCCCAGGTAAGCTCTACATGCATTGGTTGGGACCTTATGTCGTTAAAGAAGTAACTGATGGGAGCGCAGTTCAACTAGCTAAGCTCAATGGAGACCCCTTCCTGGGAAGAGTGAATGGCAGTTGCCTAAAGCTCTATACGGGCAGGCCGACCTCCCGACTAACTGTTCCAAGGAGAGTCTCACAGCTTCGCCCAGTCGAAAGAGAGCGAGGCACGATAAAGCAGTCTGGGGGACAGAGGCGCGGGTATCAGGGTGCGCATACATTTGGCCAACAATCAGGGGCATGGTTCCGCGGACAAAGCCACGTGGGTGCGTTGTTCCAAGGAATGATGACCGTTAATACCATTGTTCATGACAAGAAGGCTGCATTATGGAAAAAGGGAGCGGGCGGCGAGAAATTAAGAGCAACAACATGACCCAGATATGAAATGATCAGCCACAATTTTCACACGGGAAGGTTACACGAGCTGGAACAAGTGGCTATCCAGGCAGTTGAAGTTTGCATGGCTTAGAAATCACCATGGGGAATCCGCTAGGTAGCCTATGCTTTGGAAATACAAATCGAGTTATTCATCATCTCTACACTAGGCATGCACCCGAAGGTAGTAATCTGGCCGAGGGAGGAGCAGGACTCTCTAAGGAGTCTGGTATTGACAGTTGTAGGTATCCCGCAGGCTGCAGCATTGCTAGCAGCAGATGTACCGGAAAAAAGGGAATGCAAAGTAGAATTGGTCCAGATGTCGTCGCCCCGCCTAAGGGCAGGATGGCGCACTACAACAGAACAACAGAAGGATGGACATACGGTGACCATGGGTGGAGATGTAGTCAATAAGTCGCCTCTGATGGTTCCCGATGATTGGGATCACGAAGACAACACCCAGGGTCTTGAAAAATTGCAACACAGGTTGCAGCGAACGGTGCGAAGAGAAGATACGATGGTTGGAAAGGGCTATGGTGGTACCAGGAGGTCTCGTATGCGGCTCCCCCGCTCGCGCTAAAATCCTTGGAGGGGGTGTTATGTGTTAATCGAGCATAGCAGAATGAGTATCATCAGTTGCTAGATGTGGTAGAAAAACTGAAGCAGGAGATGGATGAAGCGTTGTAGGAGACAAACCAGGAGCAGCAGGATGATGAATGCCACTCAATGGGAGGCAAACCGTGACGCCAAGGCAGAGCATCTAGCCACGCCATCAAGTGACTCGGGATGAGTCATGATGATTATGTTGGGGGACTGTTGGGTAGCGTAAGCCCCACAGAACGAGTATGGGGTGCGAAGCCCAGAATTGTGGGTAATATTAGGGTAGAAGACTCCGCGAAAAGCACAGAGTGCGAACTATAGTAGGTTGAGTCAAAGGGTAGTCCACCCAAAAATAATGTAAAGAAATAGTAATAAAATCGACCTGCGGAGGGATCGCGGGCCAAAGGAAAGTATAAATACAACGGGGCTCTATAAGGGAAAGTAGTTCTTTGAAAGATGGAATGTAATGGGTCCTTAAAGGCAATAGTTTGAAAGCGTCTGTAAGTCCAAGTCGAGGGAGTAGGTTAGAAGGTAGAGGCTCTGCAGCTGTGTGTGAAGAGGCCTGGAAAGTCCACAGCTGTGTGTGCGGACCCTTGCAGCTGAGTGTGCAGGGTGGATTTGGATGTATTGTTGAAGATTGATAATAAAGATAATTTTCTTTTGAATTCTATGTTGGTTGCGACTTTACTCTTTTATGATAAATGAACTATTACGATTTTTTCATTTGCTATGGTTGAATACATGTGAACTGGATTAATCTTGATGCACGAAGTAACCAAAAGTAATGTAATATCCCTTTTCAGGGATATCCCTCAAACACAAGCAAACTCCAACGAGAGATGGACTAGGAGGGCGTTTACCAGATATGTCGCCTCTTAAAAGAGGACGAGATTTGGAGGCTACCTAGCCCTTTCCAGACTCTGTCTAAGAGTATAGGGGAAAAACACACAAGTGGTGTAGTAGCCGTGAAGCTCAAAAAAATAACAATAGTGCAACATACAATAATGTATACATGGAATATAAGAAGATACTTAAGAAATACAGAGAGAAATGCTAATCCATTTTATTATAATGAGTAATGGACAGAGTACAAGAGGTGACAGAAAGATAGCAACTCGAATTGCACAAGGCAAGTGAAGAATACACTTAGAATGGTAAGGAAATGACCTCTCCCTAAACTGCGTCCAAGCTGTCGGAGAACCGTTGCGCTATTGCTACTACTAGAATCAAGTGAGGATTCGGGGCTATTCCCCTCCTTAGAAAATTATGAAACTCTGGAATCAACCTTTGCTCAATAAACCCAGAAAAGCCCAGAAAGCTTTTCTAAAATAGTTGACCCCCAAAAATCACCCCCTTGCGGATCTATGCTATCCCTCAAGGTTTTGCGCTGCCACTAAAGAGAATTCTCCAAAGCTCTGCCTGAGACTCTACCAAAATCCTCCAATATGCAAGGGTTGATCCCTTGCTCAATCTCCAAGCTCAAATCCTCCTCATAAACGCAATCTGGATCTCCTACCAAAAGAGACTGCATCCTCCTCTCCTAGACTGCGCAGTCATCAAAATGCTCAGCTCCTCCTCAACTCCAAAAATCGATCCTCCTACAAGACTGATGAAAATACCTTGCCCGAGCAAGCACTCGAAGTCCCCTAGGGCTAAGGGTGAGATCTCCAAACAGAGACACTCGATGCACTAAACAATGTTGCAGACATGCTAAATAGCCAGCGTGCTCTAAGTCGAAGTGACTAGCTCAAATGCAACATAATCGAATGCCAAAATGAGGAGGCTCCTCTCCCCTTTATAGCATTGGCCTCTCTCAAAACCCTAAGGCCCACCTCCTCCAACGTAGCCTCTCTCTTGCCACGTGCTCCTCTCCATCTACGCAGTCCCTCCAAGTGTCTACGTGGGCCCCCTTCTCTACATGGTCCTTTGGCCCCCTTGGCTCCCTTTTTAAGTTACATCATTGTGCTACTAGGGAGTGACTTTATTCAAAAAGTGAGTTATGTCCCCCTTTCCTCACCTTTTTTATTTATAAATAACTATAGAAGGCAAAATTGAGCAAAATCGAATATTCCAATTAGCCATGGCTAATTAGGAATATTACAGTCTCCCCCGGCAAAATGTTACTTGTCCTCAAGAAAATGAAGTGATGGATGCTGCGAAATTTTCTCATTCTCCCAAGTGGCATCCTCATCCGGTAAATTCTTCCACCTCACCAAGAATTCCCAGACCGTCCTGCTTCGTAGTTGCCTCTCCCTGGTATCAATAATAGCCTCTGGCTGCAACACCAAATGCCCCTCATCATCCGTGGGTGGTAGCTCATCTGTCACTGTCACCTGCTGCCCCAATGCCTTCTTTAGGCATGATACATGAAAAACGTTATGAATCTTGCTACCTTGGGGTAGCTCCAACTCATATGCAACTTTTCCAATCCTGCATATCACCTTGTATGACCCATATTAGCAGGGCTTGAGCTTCTCATCTCCCTTCTGCTTTAGTTATGATTTTCGGTATGGCCGTAATCATAGGTAGACCAAGTCCCCTACCTCAAAATGTCTCTCCACCTGACTTGTGTTAGCATACAACTTCTGTTGGTTCTGCGCTGTAGCCATATTATCCTTGAGAGCTCGGAGAATATCCCAGCTCTCTTGGATCCAAATCTTGGCTCTCGGAGCCTTGCTAGCACCAAACATCACGTCAGCAAAAGATAAAGGATGATATCCATACAAAGCATATAGTAGTGACATACCAATGGACATGTGTTGTGTAGTGTTGTATCAGTACTCCCCCAGATGTAGCCACTTCAACCATGCTCGCTGCTGCCCACTGGCATAGTTACGCAAGTAGCCCTCCATCCACTTGTTAACTCTCTCTGTTTTCCCATCCGTCTGTGGGTGATAACTGGTACTCGATGTCAACTCCATCCCCACCAACCCGAAAATCTCCTGCGAAAACCCACCCATGAAACAGTTGTCCCTGTCACTGATGATGGTCTTAGGAAGACCATGTAGCCTAAAGACCTCTCTAAAGAACATCTCGGCCACCTGCGCTGCTGCGTAGTGTGCGGATATGGCAAAAAAATATGTGTACTTTGTCAGTCGATCGATGATGACAAAGATACAATCCTTGCCCTGTACCATGGGCAACCCTGTGATGAAGTTAATCGAAATACACTCCCATTTCCCCTCTAGAATGGGAAGAGGCTGCAATAATCCTGCGGGATGGCTCATCTCTCCCTTGTTCCTCTAGAAAATATCACACTCCTGGATCTACTAGAGTACATCCTCCTCGAGGCCCTTCCATGAGAACCTCTCTCTAATGGCCCTGTAGGTTTTGGTAAACCCCTGATGGCTGGCCAATGGTGAATCATGTGATGCCTGAAGTATCTTCTTCTTGAGCTAAGATGCCTCAGTCAAGAAGATCCGGTCCTTGTAGTAGATGATCTCATCGACTACCCTGTACCTGTCATCTGCCACCTGCCCTTCCAGAACCTCACATACAAATCTATCCTTAGAGTATTCTACTAAGAGTCGAGCCCTCCAGTCTGTGTCCAATCTCATAAGAGACAACGTGGCTGGTCTACGTGAAAGGGCATCTGCTACCACGTTGTTCTTACCCTTGACATACTCAGTGTCAAAGTCATACGCTTGGATCTTACTGATCCACTTTTTCTCCCTGTCGTGTAGCTATTTCTGCTCCAAAAAGAACCTGAGGCTATTGTGATTAGTCCTCACCCTAAACCTGTTACCCACTAAATACTGTTGGAACTTGGCCAATGCATGCATAATGGCTAGCATCTCCTTGTCGTATATAGAATACAACCTCTTGTGTAGAAGGAGCTTCCGGATCTCAAAGGCTATAGGGTGACCTCCCTGCATCAACACTGCATCGATCCCCTCTTCAAACACATCACACTTCAAAAAAATGGCTACGAAAAATCCGGCAATGCAAGCACTGGGCAGCTGCTCATAACCTCCTTGATCCGTCAAAGGCTCGCTATGTTGTATCCGACCAATTGAATGCCCCCTTCCTCTTCAGGTCTATCAAGGGTGTAGCAAGCTGTGAGAAACTCTTGACAAACTGGTGTGCCCTAGTATTGCAGCAATAATGCTGCAACTCCTGAGACTCCCTTCTTTACTTTTATCAACGTGGTAGTTCGTAACAAACTTGGAAGTGACGGTGCTGTATGCACAAGTACTAGCTCTTTTCGCGGCTGTCACTTGATCAGATGACACAAGTTTTCTAGGAGCTTAAGCCAACTTCTATGAGTTCTTAGAAGAAGCTTTTAACTGTGATGGATGAGAGCTAACTCAAAGGAGGCTAGTCTATTTGCAGAAAGAAACCAAAAGCTGAAAGGAAATGCAAACCTTAGCAAACCCTAGTTTTATCGATTAACTCTACCGATGCAAGAAAAGAGATGAAAGTAGTGGAAATGGATTCCATTGACTTTTAGAAAGGTAAAACTCATGTGACTACGCTGCTTCTGTAGTAAAATCTGGAAAAAACATCTTTTTGTATTTTTGAGTATGTTGGCAGAATTATTATACATTTGCTTTAGCTGTTTTTGGCTGTGCAGAGGTTGATTGGCGAAAGAAAATGGTTGCATGAGGTTGTGAAGGTGAGAAGAGAGCCTAAGGGGTCCCTAGCACCCTTCTAGAGAGTTTCACAGTGATCAGATCTCAAGAAACCACTTTTGTAAGCTTCTACAGGAAGTCTGTAGGGGTTCTAGAGGATGTACTGTAGCTTCTACAGGATGTTCCGAAAAGCAGATTTTGGAGGGTTGATGGAGGAAAAATGGTGGGAAAGAGGAAATTGAGGTTGGATATAGATGTTAAGGGGTCTAGGACCTAGTGAATGAGGCTAAGGAGCGATTGGATTTGTTTGAGGATGGAGGGAGCAATAATGCACAAGAATGTAGAAATTAGGGCAAAGTGGGAAAATGTGGCAAATGAAGGGCAAGAATTTGAGTTTGTTGATGGAGTAGGTTGCATTGATGGGGTAAGGGTAGGAAAAGAGGTATTACAGATGCTCTGCACACTATTTCTCAAGACTGATTGAAGAAAGACTATAAAAACCAAAGATCTAGCTATTTTAACCTACTTTGACCTAGAAACTAGAAACCATGATGGACAAAAGTTTATTGGCAGAAAATCATGTAAAACAACAATGAAAACCAAGCAAGAACATATCTAAGCATGTAATCATATCTTGTATCAACTTTTGCAACTAAGAATCTAACACTAGCAATTGCATGAAGAAGCAAGAACAATGTTTTTGTGGCAGCAAGGACACCTTGGTCTCAGCTCATGGTCCCAAGGAGGGAGAGATGAGATCAAGGATTACTTGATGGCCTTTTTGTAGATATTTTCCTTTACCAGTCTATCAAATGAACCTGGAGCATGAAAAGATATTTCAATCGTCAAAAACAACCTAAGTAACAAAGCAAGATCTTATTCTAAATAACAGATTTTATTCTACGAATGCAACAAAGACACATAATTGTACACAAAGGAGGTACTGGGCACCTGGGTTGGGCCCAAACCCAATAGCTATAGCCTCCTAAGGAATATTAGAGCTGGTGCAAATCTGGATTCATCTTTATTGATCAAAAGACTAGTTACATCCCAAAAACTGTCTACAAGAAAAAGCTTGCAAATGTGCTGAAATGCAGAGCTAACCTACTGCCTAAAAAATGACTAACATCTGACTAAAATCAAACTAAAAAATGAATAACTTCTAACCAACCCAAATGAGGCCCTAAGCCCTCTTATTTATACAACTTAAGGACCCCAACAGTCCTCCTAAACTTTAGGGACTCGGCTACCAAAACTTGCAGTTAACAACAACTTTACTAGCCCTTGCTCCACTGCCCTTGTGATAATCGATGTGGTGGCCCTTGAACTCTAAGCTACTGGTGGAGAATTCGAGGTAAGGGCTCATAAATGAAGGGGAAACCTTCCTACAAATCCTCTCCACGAATTTGGCTGCCAAGTGCTCATTTCAACCTTTGATTTTGTCTCCAAATTGACCAAAAAGACTGCATAAAGCACACATTAGACTTGTTGGCATAATGACTAACCCAATTCACTCTATTAGAATAAATATAATAAAAAACATGCAATAAAATAATGAAAGTGGTGGATTAAGTCAAATTAGGAGGCTAAATGAGCCCATATAATTGCTCATTTCTGGGGCTCATCACAAACTTCCGGTAGTAAGTAGAAATGCCAATGAATCCCCGAAGTTCTGTCACGTTCCTTGGCTCTGGCCAATCTCTGATGGCCTTGATCTTCTCCTCGTGGACTCTCACTCCATCCAACCCTATGATGTGTCCCAAGTACAACATATCTGTCAACCCAAACTCACACTTGGAAAGCTTGGCATAGAACTGCTGCTCCTCCAAGATGCGCAACACTGTCTCAATGTGTTGGAGATGCTCTTCCCAAGTCCTGCTGTAAATGAGGATATCATCAAAGAACACCAACACAAACTTCCTTAAGTGACTGTGGAAGATGTGATTCATGCAGGACTGGAATGTAGCTAGGGCATTGGTTAGCCCGAAGGGCATCACCAAAAGCTCAAAGTGCCCATAGTGACACCTGAAGGTGGTCTTGGGAATGTCCTACTCCCTCACGTGAATCTAATGGTACCCAGATCTCAGATAAATCTTTGAGAAGATTTGTGCTCCTCTCAACTCATCCATCCTAGGTATGGGGTACCTGTTCTTCAGTGTCTTCTTGTTCAGGGCCCTGTAGTTAAAGCACATCCTCAATGTGTCATCCTTCTTCTTCACCAACACCACGGAAGAGGCAAAAGGACTCTTGCTCAGCCGAATGTGCCCAAGAGCCAGCAAATCCTGAATGGACCACTCAATCTCATCTCGATAGGCCTTGGGATGCCTATAGGTGGTAGTAATCACTACCTGTATGCCTTGCTCAAGCTCAATGGTGTGCTCATACCCCCGGTCATGTGTTTTTCCCAACGAAATCTCCTCGAATACTATGGCATATTGGTCGACGATGGATTGTATCTCTAGGTGCACCATATACCCTGTATTCCTTCCCTCTGATGTATGCAGCTCCACTGCCCACTCTATGTCTCCCTTCCGGAAGATTGCCTCCATCCGATGAGCCGAAATAGTCTGAGGCAAATATGTGTGCTGCCCCCGTACCTTCTGATGCCTCCCTATCTTCTCATCATCCCACTCAATCTCTAGGGCCTTCCAATATGTCGTGACCTTCGCTAGAATGATAAGCCACTGAACACCCAGTATCATGTTGGTGTTCGGAATATTGACCATGAAAAAGTGGCCAGTCAGTGTGTAGGTGCCCATCGTCACTGATAACTCTAGGACATAACGAGAACACACCATGGTCTAATCTCTTGGGACCAAAACTGAAAATACATCAAAGCTCTTTGTCTATATACCTCTTCGCTCAACCATCTATGCATTGATGAAGTTGTGGGTTGCCTCACTATCAACCAAAACTGATACTCGCTGGACATGTACTGTCCCCTGTAGCGCAGCGTCAAATACTTGGGAACTCCTCGCAATGTTGCAAGGGCCCCTTTGGTAGGTGCAAAAGCTGCACTACCTGCTGGTGGTGGTGGAGGTGGCAAAGGATCCTATGCAGCATGAATATCTCCTGCCTCCACATGATCCTCTTCATCCTCTTCTCGCTACTCTTGGAGAAGACCTTAATAAAATGTGCTTTGCCAGCAGCACATCTATGTCCCGGTGCCCACAACTCCTGACAGGTAAAGCACAACTACTTCTTCTTCAGCTCCCTCTTGGCATCATCATCAATCTGTGCTCATCCTGGATTCCCTTTTGGAGGCAGAATCCTCACATCCTTCCCCTTAGGCTGGAAAGCTTGGCTCTGGGGGTAAGGTGTTTGGGTCCTAGGTAAGGAATCTTGTAAGTCCTAGGTCCTACTAATAGCATCTCGGAGTGTGGCTGGTCTAGTGGATCTGACTAGACCCAGAAGTGGCTCTGCTAACCCCTCAACAAACATGTAGATCCTCCATGTTGCGGATAGATCTGGCACCATTGTTGAAACCCTCAAGAGGTTTGCAATGTAGGTCTTTGGGCTCCTAGTCTGTTTGAGCCTCATCAACTCAGCAAGGTGTTGTTCCGGATCCCTCTGGTCAAACCTCTTTATCAATCTCCTCGTGAACTCATAATATGTCGTCATTTTGGAGTGTCAGAGTGTAACCATCCCATGGAACCACCAGTCTTGGGCCTCACCATCCAAATGCAATGTCGACACCTTGATGGCCTCTATCTTTGACATATGGTTAAGCTGGAAATAGATGTCCAGCTTCTCCATCCAAGACTTTGCCGAACTATTTCATGAACCATCAAACGTAGGCAAGTGGAATCTACTATTTGTGCGGTGGGTGTCTCCATCATGATAATGCCGGTATCCTCTGTGATGGTCGCGGGGTCTACTATCCCGCTGGAGCTGAACAAAGTCTTTGAATGAGAGAGCATCCCTGAACTTCTGCTCATAAGCCTGGTACTCTGCAAAATAATTGCCCATATGACCGGGCTCTGCCTCCTGCTGGGCTCTGGCCCCCGTGTTTGCTCCTAGGAAAGTGGTCATGGTAGAGCATGTAGGGGCATGTGAGGCCATCTGCTAAGTAGTATCACGCTGAGAGGCACCCTGCTCTGGAAAATGGTGGGATGTACCTAATCCCTCACCAACTTGGAAAACCCGTGGGTTCTAAAGTTGTCTAGCCTCCACTGCTGTGAATCTTTACCCCATCACCTCAATCTACCTTGACACATCCTGTACTGATTTTAGGAGCATGTCTGCAAATCTCTTCCTATCCTCATATACCATTGGATCCTCCTGCTCTATGTCCAACATAGGCTCCTCCTATTCTGTGTTCATCACAGGCTCCTCCTGTTCTGTGTCCACCACCCGAACACAGTCTCCCTCTCCGTAGGTGTTCTCCAACCTACGCTCAATATCTTAGTATTTCCTACCTCTGTAATAGATGTAGGGCTTCTCCCTCGGTGTCAAAGACTGCTAGCTCCATAGGCTAAGCTATAATTATGCTCTGATACCACTGTAATATCCATTTTCAGAGATATCCTTGAAACACAAGCAAACTCCAACTAGAGATGGACTGGGAGGGCATTTACTAGATATGTCACCTCTGGAAAGAGGATGAGATCTGGAGGCTACCTGACCCTTTCCAAACTCTTTCTAAGAGTATAGGAGAAAAAACACAAGTGGTATAGTAGCCGGGAAGCTCAAGAGATAAGAACACTAGTAGTGCAACATACAATAATGTATACATGGAATATAAGCAGATACTCAAGAAATGTAGAGAGAAATGCTACGCCCTTTATTATACTGAGTAATGGATAGAGTATAAGAGGTGATCAGAAAGATAGCACCTTGACTTGCACAAGGCAAGTGAAGAGATACACTCAGAATGGTAAGGAAATGCAATCTCTCTGAACTGCATCCATGCTGCCAGAGAACTGTTGTGCTGCTATTACTGTTGGAATCAAGTGAGGATTTGGGGTTGTTCCCCTCCTCAAAAAATGCGAAAACTTTGGAATCAGCCTCTACTCAATAAATCTAGAAAATCCTATAAATCTTTTCTAAAATAGGTGGTCCCCGAAAATCACCCCCTTGAGGATCTACGTTATCCCTCAAGGCTCTGCACTGCCACTGAAGGGAATCCTCCAAAACTCTGCCCGAAACTCTGCTAAAATCCTCCAATATGAAAGGGCTAATCCCTTGCTCAATCTCCAAGCTCAAATCCTCCACATAAACCCAATCTGAAGCTCCTACCAAAAGAGACTGCGTCCTCCTCTCTCAAGACTGTGTAGTCATCAAAATGCTTAGTTCCTCCTCAACTCCAAAGGTCGATCCTCCTGCAAAATACTAATGCAACTACCTTGCCCAAGCAGGCACTCGAAGTCCCCCGAGGCTAAGGGTGAGATCTCTGAACGGAGACACTCGATGCACTAAATAGTTATGCAAATAAGCTAAACAGCTAGCGTGCTCTAAGTCAAAGTGACTAGCTCAAATGCAACATAATCAAATGCCGAAATGAGGATGCTCCTCTCTCCTTTATAGCATTGGCCTCTCTGAAAACACTAAGGCCCACCTCCTCCAATGTAGCCTCTCTCTTGCCACGTGCTCCTCTCCATCTCCGCAATCCCTCCAAGTGTCTATGTGGGACCCCTTCTCTATGTGGTCCTTTGGCCCCCTTGGCTCCCCTTTTAAGTTACAATGTTGTGCCACTAGGGAGTGACTTTATTCAAAAGGTGAGTTATGTCCCCTTTTCCTCACGTTTTTATTCATAAATAACTATAGATGGAAAAATTGAGCAAAATCGAATATTCCGATTAGCCATGGCTAATTAGGAATATTACACTATATGTCCATATATCTATAGATGATAAGTTGTATTGATAGCTAAGTCTATCCCCAAGCTTGCAAAAAAATCCTTCCAAAACTTGGAAGTGAACTTGGCATCTTTGTCTGATATGATCCTCTTGGGAACACCATGCAACCTCACTATCTCCTTGATAAATATCTTAGCTACCTCAATAGGTGAATTAGTAGACTTCGCTACAATGAAGAGAGCTTCCATGCTCAAGCTGTCAACCAAAACCATGATGGAATCGTGTAGTTTCGATGTACTCAACAAACCTATAATCAAGTCCATGGAAATTTCCTCCCATTTCCATCATGTAATTGAAATAGGTTGCAATAGACCAGTTGGATGTTTACACTCAAATTTCACCTATTGATAGTCCAAACATCTTGTGACAAACTCAACCATGTCTTTCTTGAAGTCTAGACAACGATAGAACTTCTTAACAATTGTCAAAGTCTTTTGGTATCCTAGGTGGCCTGAATATGGCTTAACATGAAACTCCCTCAAGATAAGCTTCTTGAGATCACTGCTATCTGGCACATAAATCCTACTCCTGAATCTCAGGAAGCCATCTACCATAAGGTGATACTCTTATTCCCTTTCACCTTCACCCTGTTTATGTACTCTTTTGTTCAGTTGTTGATACCTCTCATCATGTTGCTATACATGAATAATCGACTCCTATAAATATGTCCCATATGAAATCACCACTGAAATACAATTCACCTACACTTTCCTACTGAGAGCATATGCAACCATGCTCTCCTTTCCCTTGATGTATATGATCTCAAAAGTCAAAGATGTTTAGGGTTTCCAACCATCTATCTCTCCTGGCATTCATATTAGGTTGGTCAAACAATTACCTCAACTTACTATGATCACTCATCAAAACAAACCTCCTACCAAGGAGATAATGTCTCCACATCTTCAATGCATGAATGATAACTACCAAATCAAGATCATGAGTCACATAGTTATGCTCATGCTCATTCAATTCCTTTGACTCATAGTATACCACCTACCCTTCCTGCATCAA
Organism: Pinus taeda; assembly: GCA_000404065.3. Taxonomy (NCBI): domain Eukaryota; kingdom Viridiplantae; phylum Streptophyta; class Pinopsida; order Pinales; family Pinaceae; genus Pinus; species Pinus taeda. The sequence goes on from APFE031443870.1 coordinate 40,000, forward strand.
GACTCCACTAAGTCCTTCCTTGTAAGCATTTGTGTAACCTTATGAAGATCTACAATCTTCAAAACCATATCATTTGTAAGAAAATTCTTCAACTGATCAAAACTAGATGCACGTTCTCTAGTTCATTCAAACTTCTTCCCTTTCCTCTACAAATATGTGATATGATAGCCAATCCTTGAGAATTTCCCGATGAACCTCCTGTAATAACCTTCTAATACCATGAATGACCTCATATCATCCACATTCCTAGATTCGAACACTCCATGATAACTTTAATATTTTATGCGTCCACTGTTATCCCCTCCCTGGAAACAACATGTCCCATGTAGTGAATCTGACACTGAAAGAAACTACTCTTGTTGAGCTTGGCATACAATTCATGCAATCTAAACAACATCAACATTACATCTAGGTTCTTTTCATGCTCTTCCTCATTATTGGAGTATTTCAATATATCATCAATAAACACTATCACAAACATGTCCAGGTAAGGGCGCAACACATTGTTCATGAAACACATAAAGGTGGCTAGAGAATTAGTAATATTGGAAGGAACCACCACAAACTGAGAATGCCCATACCTTATATGGAATGCATTCTTGTATATGTTTTCTTCTTTGATGCGCACCTGATGATATCCTGAACTCAAACCAATATTTGTTAAAACTGCAACTCCCTTCAACTGATCAAACAAACCATCAATTCATGACAATGGGTACGTTTTCTTGATAGTTACCTTGTTCAACTACCTATAATCAATGAAAAATCTTAGAGTATCATCCTTTTTCCTTACTAGTAATACTGGTGCACCCCAAGGTGACACGCTTGGCCTTATGTATCCCTTATCAAGCATCTCCTTAAGATGCAACTTCAATTACACCAAATCTGGAGTACTCATCCTGTATGGTACCTTAGATGCTGGTGCTACTCCTGATATCAAATCAATAAAAAAAGTCCACCTCTCTATGAGGATGAAACTCTAGAATCTCTACAGGAAACTGTTTAAGGCTCGAGAAATTAGGACGCCAACAAGGGGTATAACCACCCGGTCCAGACCTTAGGACAACTCCTTTTCCATTTGGAATAGTGGCTCCGTCTGGGATGATGGGACCAGTTTCCCAATCTATTTATGATGTTTGTGCTAATGGGATGATGTTTTCCTTTTTTGGGTTTTATAGGGTGAATACTTATTCTAAGCTTAATCTATCTTCTAACTATCATATGCAATCTATCATAATCAAAGAAAACATCTAACTTTAAAACTATCCCAGGAGTAACATTTATGTATGTGATCTAAATGATTTCTGAATGTAATTGCTAATAAAGATCATTCAATCACGCTAAGAAGAGAATGCATTTAATAATAATCATTTCGTATAAAAAGTTAGTCGAAATGATATGGGAGATATATCACATAAAGAGTCATTCATATATTCAGTGTAAAGAGTAAATCATCATCATACAAAAGTGCAATAATGATAAGTACGAATTTAAACTTTCATACATAAATAACTAAAAATTATTTATTGTTGATACACAAGTAAAAAACATTAAGAGATACAAGTACCATTTGTAATACATCCTACTCATGTTCTCCAGCGATATTGATCTATCTTCAAATCACTTAACATCAACTAAGAGTACAGAAGTGCAATTTCAGTAGAAGATGCTAAACTCAAATAGAAAATAAATCTTGTTCCATTAATTTTACCAAAACCTCCTCAGTGGGGGACAAAATGCACGTTCTGAAGAATGTTTTTGATAAAATTTCTGGACTCCTCTCTAAATGCATGAGAGGGGTTTAAATACTAATATATGAAACTTAAAAATAGAAATTACAAAAATGAATGAGGAGGTTTAAATGACCTGCCTCATTTTAAGCTAAAATAAACAAAAAAATAAATAAAATATGTCGATGACTAATCCTACATATGGTTCTTGAGATCACAAATATTCAGCATAGGTTTAAGGAGTGTCAGTTGGTCGACTTCAGCTTTCAGTTGTCTTGCCAATATAGCATTAGTGAGTGCTAGCACCATTTTCTTGGTGGAAGTAATCAGGCACTTCAAGGTCATCCATTGGCTGTGCGGTTTCACTAGGTATTTCTAGTATGCCTCCTAGTTCAACTTGTTTACTTGTCTAATTTCCTCTACCTTTTCCTCCACTCCTTGTTTCCATACTGCTTGAAGCTGTTGTGCTTTTGGAAGAAAGCCAAGGGTGGTTTCTGCTACCAAATTAGCATTGTGTAAATTTTCATTCACACATTCGACTACGGTGTTTGCTGGTGTTGCCACATCCTCCATTTCCTATTCTGCCTCTCTAGGCCTAGAATCCCAGTTCAAAAATAATATTTCTTTATGCAATTCATCTATTTTGGGCATATCTGCTCTTTTTCCATCTTCGAATTTCTTCCAGTTTAAGAAGTCTAAAACTTTCTTAAAAATTGAATCATATTCCAGTCATAATTCCACAACTTGGTTGCTTATGTTATTGCTCATTTTGTAGTGATAATTCCACTGTGAAATCTTCTGGCATAATAGTTCTTTCTGTTGTAAAAGCTGGGAATTGAGGCCAAGTGCTTACATGACAAATTGTTCAATTTTGGGATCATATTTATGCAGTTCTATTATGCTCTGTAGTTGTGCTTCTTTACTAGATTAACTGAATTGATCTGCCAACTACATTTGTTGAAAATCTTGTTGAAGTTTTGCCAATTGCATTTCTTCTTATTGATTGATACTGACCTATTGTAACTGTTGTACCAATAACAAAATCTTATCTTCCTTTTCTTTGAGCAGCAGATCTACCTTTGCTGCTTTGTCAATAGTTGTTGAAGCATATGCGCCAATGACCTGCCAGAGTCTTGTGAGATTCGCCAATGGATATGTAGATGGGTTTTTCTAGAGAACATCTAGAGGTTCATCCTCAGGAGTGAGCACATAATCCAACTTTCCTTTCTCTCTTTGTCCTCTGATGAAAACTTTATGTTGAGTGCTATAGAATACATCTGGAGGAGGAATTTCCTCTATTCTCAATACAATCTTAGATGTGGGAGTAATGGGAATATGCTCTGTTTCTATAGTGCTAACAACTCTTTCAATTACCATCTCTGTGGTCATCTCTTGTCGGTTGGTTGGTGGTTTTCCATTTTGTTCCTCTGTGTTGAGTATCTTATTAAAATTTTCCCATTCTTCTTCTAAATCAATTATAGGCGGCTTTGCTTGCTTTGTAAGGGGCGTTGACGCTTTAGTTTGTTTTACGGGTGAAGCCTGCTGATCAGACTTTGTTGTATATTGGGTTGTGTCTTTTATTGACTCCTTGTTGTGTTAACTTTCTAATGTTTTTTTAGATTGATTGCCAGACTTTTCTTCAGATTCATTTTCAGAACTTGTTTTGGATTTCTCTTTTGAGTCTCCTCCTGTGGTTGCACTAGGAGTGGGATCTCTTACTAGCTCAATGAGTAGTTGGTCCAATGGGACCTTATATAACCTCTTTTTATTGTAATTATCAAAAGCTTGGAGACCTTCTTGATCAAAAATTATTTGTGTTGTGTGTTGCACTTCTTTGAAGGTGTTTTTCTGCAAGAAAACATCATCAAAGGGATCTTTTTCATGGGAAAATACTCTTATTTTAACCATTGTGTTAAAATCTTTTACAATACCAAAGGGATCATATTGCCTTCCTGGGAACTTGGGTAATCGCAAAGATAATACATTGTCAACTTCTCTAAAAGCATGTCCTAAGTCATGTAATGCAAATACTCCACATGTTATAGGAAATTGAGGCCAAATGGCCTTCTTGGAATCTTTTAGTATTTTACTCATTCCTCCCTTGCCGCATGTCTGATAGGCTATCTCCCTAGCCATCAGTTTGTTCGAGACATAAAAAGGTAAGTTATGAGGTGAGGCAATATTGTCGAACACTCTGATATATGTGAATAATTCTTCCCCGAACCATCTGGCTATGGGGAGAATATCTACCTCGGCTTCTTGGGAAAACCTTGGGACATCTCTGTTGAAATCTTCTTGTGAATCGAAAGCATAACTCCATGACAAATATTGAATGGATGTGGCACAAAATTAGATTCCCACATGAATTTGTGATATATTTGAATGGGAAGAGGATTTTGAGCAGTCCACTTCCATCCCATAATAAGAAATTTGGAACCAAAAAAAATAGCATCCATAACATAAGCGCTCATGAAAAATAGAGGGTAAAACCTCAAAGCAATACTCCTTTTTCTTCTATACTCTAAAATTGCAGTGGCTAAGTTATTTGACAAGATTTGAGCCCAATTCATTATTGTAGCATTGATCGCTGCATCTACTAGGGGTAACCATTCTAACGAGAATTTGTTGATGTCTGACTTACCAAATAGCCTACACAAAATAGCAGTAACAAAACAGAAAGGGGAACTAAGAGAACCCGTGGCATGCATACCATTTTTATCTTTCTTGGGTCTTTATTCATTGTTTGACCAATTCTTTGTGCATTCTGCCAAGTCTTCATTTTCCTTGGCAAACTTCTCAACGAACTGCCTGTTATAGATGGCCTGCTACTCTGGTAGATGGTACATGATTCTCAGGTTGTCTGGAGTAAATGAGCCTATGACTTCTTTGCTTGTTGTCTTGAATTCTCTATCCGATATGTCTGCATCATCTATGATTCACTTAACCATGTCAGTATAGGGGAGTATCTTTGGTCTTGCAACAAAGCAATGCAGAAATGAGCATACAAGTTCAGTGAGAGAAGCATCAGAAGAACCGTGTCCATCTTCTATAATTGTTGTTTCCATAATCCTTGGTTGTTCTTCCTCTAATAGCTGATACATATTCTCCCATGTGGACGTCCCTACATCTAAATTACAGGTAGTAACTGTGAATAGGAGGGTCATCTCTGACTTCTCAGAAGCGGGTGCCTTTGCTTTCTTCACCATTTCTTGAGATGTTCTGCTCTGTGTGTTCTTCCTAAAAGTTACAAACAGAGAGCATAATAGGATAAAAATGATAGTGAATGCAGAAATAAATCAATAGAAGGACGAGAATAAGGTGACGAAGGGTATATAATTCTAAATCCTATTAAAATATATCAACTTGCGTCAAATGGCCTTTCATAACTGATCGTAATTTTTCTTTTAATAAATGTTCACAAATGAACCGTTATGCTTAACTTAATACTCATAACTTCACTTTGAAAGTCGGGAAGTACTCTCCTAGAACCATGAGCCTTTTGAATTGCAATAAAAGCAATTTTGCAATTTGCTTTTGCAATATCACAAATCACAATTTCACAAAAACTTGTTTTTAGTGAGACCTACCACCATGTAAGTTGATGTGATATGTGATATGTGAGATGATATCGCATTTTGAAATATCTACTATGCTTTATCAAGTAGCACCATATGGTTAAAACTGCGATGCGAGAAGATTATAGGAGTCTTTTAAGATTTCACATTTCGTGGATCGCGTTTTTCATTGGGTAACTTTTATGAGGAAGGCCCATCGTGATAGTTTTGTGATGCGAGAATAATCTTCTAAAAGTGGGCCTTTTCAAGGTTTGTTTTAATATTCATGAATTTTCTGGGTATAAAGTTATTCTTTAGGTTTTTTAATCCTGGGGCACTTATTTAAGAAACTTATCGTTTGTGAAGCTTTATGTGCCTAAAGTATGAAACGATAAATTTCCATGATTTTGCAAGTTCCGGTTTGACATCTTATTTTATTCTAAAAATAAAAAGGCATGACTAGGTGCTAAGATTTGATTTTTTGGAAGGGTCCCCATTTATTAATATTATTACTAATACTATTAAATGGGGGGTTGTTGATAAGAAAGACAATTGGTGATTCACTTGGAAGAACCAATTATCTCTTAAGGTTTTTTGAATTTTCTAAAACTTCTAAAATAGAGATGGTTTTGAAAATGAAACTACATTATACGAAATATAAGGTAAATAATGCTATTTATTAATAACAACATCTTGTTTTAACTATCTTTATTTTGATTATCTTCTTCTCAGAGTTAGTCATTTTGCTCACATCAGTCATTAATTGGTTGTAAAGATAAAACAAAAGCATCTCGTTAGATCAGTTTGGGTGTACTCATTTGTCGTAGGTAGAGCCTTTGCTGCCAGTAGGCATTCATAGCCTCGACAGGTTTACCTGTTACCCAGCAATGATCCAGTGTCCCACTCGAGAAGAATGCAATTTTTAAAGATAAATCCTCATATATACTTATTTCTTTCTTTTCTTATTTCTCTTTTATTTCTTAAAGCACAATGTCTTGGTTTGGTGGCCAAAATTGATAGTGTTGTTCACTTGATTTATAACTTAACTGAACAAGTTGGCTATTGATGGGACCCCTTGTCTTTTGATTGAAACAATCTCGAGCCATTACCCTATTTTGATATTCAATTATGGCAATGTTAGTTAGTTATAATCTTTACGATCATGATAAGTCAACTCTTGATGAGACCTATTATTCTTTAAGTTTAAATTGTATAATTGGATTACTCCTTGAATCTTGCAAATTCCTCGAGTGGGGGGGAAGTCATTGGTTCCTTAAGAATCTTCCTCGATGACAATTGTAGAGTTTAAAAATAACTTTTCTGTAGAGAGTCTTTGCTTTGTTCTTGATACCTTTTGTGACTAATGTAAGGAAAACTTCTTCCTAAGATTAATTCTAACCAAAACTCAGATAACTGAAATAGAAGAACAAGCAAATTTTTTTTCAAAATAATAGCACTTAACCCTATGTTTCATAAATAGAGATTAATTTTCATAACCACTCCTCTTCATACAAGTGAAAAAACGAAATTGAAATGAGAAGCTATTCTTTTCGTGAAACCAAAAGTGAAATTCTCAACTTCTTTTATTATTAAAAGAAAACATAACTAAAACTATGATGTACAGAAAAATAGAAGATATCATATTCTATGGAAAATATTTCTTTAGGATCTGTCCATTAACAGGTAAAGATTCCCTTTTCCCTGCTAAATCTTGTAACATTAAAGTTGATGGGCCAATGAGTTCGACAATCTGGAATGGTCCAAGCCACATCCATTGGAATTTAGTATGCTTTCCTTTCTCTTCATGGGCTTTATCCCATTTTAATACTAAGTCTCCAAGTTGAAAATCTTTTCTAGACACTGAGTTTGAATTGAAAGGGGCTTTCACTAATTGTTGATGATGTGTGTGGGTAGCTCTAGCCTTTTCTCATTCCTCTTCAAGTTTAATAATTTGTAATTTTCTTAATTGGATGGATGAAGAAGGAGTTTATTCAATGAATTGAACTAAGGATAGGGAAGGAATAGCTAGATTTGTTGGTAAGACCACTTCTTTCCCATCAACTAAATTAAAAGGAGAAGTACCAATGGAGATTTTCTGAATTATTCGATCTACCCAGAGAATATACACTAAAGAATTATGCCAGTTTCTTTGATTTTGATCAATAGTCCATTTAATAATTCTAATAAGGTTTTTGTTCATTGATTCGACTAACCCATTTCCTTGTGGATAATAATTAGTAGAATATTTGAGTTTGAAACCTCTTTTGAGAGCGAATTCTGTCATGGTATTTCCCGAGAAATAGGTTGCATTATCAAACATTAAATCAGAAGGAAAGCCAAACCTGGTGATGATGAATTGATCTATAAATTCAATGATACTCTTAGAGTTGGCTGTCTTGAGTGGAATTGCTTCTACCCACTTAATAAAGTAGTCAGTAATTGTAAGGATGTATTTATGTTGTTTAGAAGAATGAGGAACAATCTCACCAATTATATCTAATCCCCATTGTTCAAATGGTTGATCAATGTTGAACAGCTATAATGGCAATGATGGTTTCCTCTACCTTCCAGCATCAGTTTGGAAAATCTTACATCTCCTTACATAACTGTGTGCATCCTTAAATAGAGTTGGCTAGTAGTAGCCAACACACAGGATTTTATGTGTTTTTGCATTCCTGCATAGTGTCTGCCTGCTGGTCCATCATGGAGTTCCTTGTTGGTTAGCGAAAGCCCTGCGAAATGAGTATGGGGTGCAACACCTAGAATTTTGGGTAATATTAGGGTAAAAGACTCAGTGGAAAGCATGAATCACGAGCTATAGTAGGTTGAGTCAAAGGGTAGTTTGCTCGAAAATAATGTAAAGAAATAGTAATAGAGTCAGCCTGTGGTGGGATTGCGGGCCAAGGGAAAGTATAAATAGAGCGAGGCTTTATGAGGGAAAGGCAGAAAAACTTTGGTTTTTGGCCCGAGTATGTAATGGGTGAATAGTCTTAGAGCAGTTGTAAGTACGAGTCAAGGGAGTAGGATAGAAGGTAGAGGCTTTGCAGCTATGTGCGTAGAGCTCTGGAAAGTCTACAGCTATGTGTGTGGACCCTTGTAGTTGAGTGTGCAGGGTGGATCTGGATGTATTGTTGAAGATTGATAATAAAGCTAAGTGTTTTCTGAATTCTATGTTATTTGTGATTTTACTCTTCTATGATAACTATACTATTATGATCTCAGCATTTGCTATTATTGAATACATGTGAACTAGGTTAATCTTCATGCGCGAAGTAACCAAAAGTAATAAATGTTTGCTCAAAGACCATTTTAACTGGATAAAACTAGTAATAAGTGATTCTTTCTATAATAAGCGCGCTAAGGGTATTCTGATCTGTGCATATCTGGCGCAGTGCGAGGCTACAAAATAGCCCGCGAGCCCCAAACCACATCCAAGACATCTCGAGGGTAAGTAAAACCTAGTTCTAGCACCCTTCCCTACTACCTCGGGTGAGACCTTAGTCCACGCTTCGCGGGCTATTGCCAAAAGGGTCGTTAGTTACAGGATTTGTTTGGCTAAATAAATCTTCTGAACCTCGGTCAAGCCCATATAAGCCAACAAATGGTTTCGTTGCCGGGACTGGGATCTGCCTAAGGGGTGTCTATTGTGGGAACACTGGAATCCTACAAAGAAATAGCTCAATGATTGGTGGGATCTAAAGCTCCATGAGTTCGCAGTTCAAGAATATAGGAACTCGAGGATATCAGAGGAATAGTGGTTGGATCGCTATATCCTCACAGACATACATGAAATCTTCTTTGTAACATTCTTGATAGAATTGTATGAGTGGATTGCAAAGTTAGCTGATAGCGTGGGAAGGTGCAGATTAGACCAGCCGATAATGTGGATCCCAGAACTGGTGCGTGGACTAGAAGCCACTGAAGACAAACTTGCGTGGACGGTCGATCACTGGGTAGATCAAATCATTGGAGGATTTATCACTGAATTCACAATAGATACCACTGTAAGCTACAACGAACCAGAAAGACAATTTCTCCAAGACCATGGGGTCGATACATCAAGTCATTAAACACTTGGATTAAGATGTTATTGTGTGAAAAATAGATTATGCACATAAATTAATTTCTGGGGTAACATGAAGTGGAAGAGGTTACCGTGGAACAGGAGGAGCAGGGAACAATCCTCTGATTTCTATCTCATGGGAAAGTGAGGAAGCTCTTGCTAGGTACTCTCCCGGAAGTGCAGTCCGATTTATTACAGAATGCCTTCCGCTGATACCACTTCCATCTACGCCATCACCCCCATCACCCACGTTGCGTCTACCCACACCACATCAACCCTCACCACCTCTTCCACCACCTCCTAGAATAGGGATAGCAGCTGCAATCAAGTTACCGACCTTTCAAGGTATAGGGAATGAAGATCCAAGCCAGTTCTGGTTTATGATAAACTCCGTATGGGACGCGCAAGGTATAACGAATGAAAACATCAAAAAGGATATGTTGGTCAGTGCACTCCAGGACCGCGCGCTGACATGGTACATAAAACACTCAACTGCCCATCCGAATGAAGGACTAGCAACTATACAGGATGCACTTAATAAGGAGTTTTTCCGACCAAAGTCTAAGAACTAATCGATCATTGGGTTCAAAGAAATAGCAATGGTGCCTGGTGAAACCCCGTGGGATCTGGACCAAAGATTAAAGAGCACTATGCATGAAGCTAATATGACGTTGACCAATGGAGAACATTGCATGTGGTTTGTGGCATTGTTAACACCCCATCTAAGGATGGCTCTGTCAGAACAGGAGATATCAACCTAGGCCAAGGCACTAGAGACAGCTATGAGGTTATACGTGACCACGATTCTGGACCCAAGGTTGGGAGTTCAACAACTCCACATGCAACTTCAGAAAATAAGTTTGGAAGTACAAAACTTGAAGCAAGGAAGAATGCCTTGATTAGGGGTATAGCCAGCAGCATGGTGTATTAAATATAAAAGCCATGCACACGACAAAGACCATTGCCAGGTCTTCGTGAACTATTTGGCGGGAGGAGGCCCAATGCCATTAAAAGTGGAAGTCTAGACAGGACAAAATATCACGCCGGTGCTCTAGTGTGCAATTTTCTAGGTGGGAGGGAAACATGCAATAGATAACTACCATCTATTATAGAAGTATACCGAGACCTCACAACAATTATATTGCAATTTTGGTCGATCAGTACGACACGATGAGTGAACGGGTCAAAGTTACGACTTAATGATGGAATGGACCCCAGCCTACAGGGTACAGGCTGAAACATGGGGAGGATTTCAAGGATGAGGTTGGGGAGGAGGATGGGGGCCCGACCGAGGTCGCAGGTAGATAACTTGTTATAATTGTGGTGAACAAGGACGCTACACTCGCGAGTGCACTAACCCAACTAGGATCTCATGTCCTTGTTGCGAACAATTCAATCACGAATTGGTAGATTGTCTAACCTTGCTTTCCCAATTAAATGACAAAGGGGTGCTTCAACCTCTGCCAACCCAAAATGTCTAGATGATGTGTGTGGAACCCCATGAGGAGGACACTAGTATAAATATGGTGCGAAGGAATGGCACAACGAAAGGAGGGAACACAAGAGGGGAGTGAGGTGACCCGCCTGTGGGGAACCGTACTATTGAACTAAAGCAAGGAAGGGCGAGGCCAAACGAAGGTCAGCCAAGCTTCATGAAAGTTGCTACCTGAAGTGAGAAGGACCAAATGGAAGCCAAAATGGACCCCTACATGATCATCTCCTTTCTTGATGCATGCATGAAATTGTTGTGGAATTAGAAGGCTGTCTAAGGGTTACAGGAGTTGATTACAAAGAGAACCTAATTCAGCGAACCCCAGGTGGTCTAGAGGATAGGACGACATACTCTACGCATTGGATGAGAAATGAGAATGACGATGCAAATAAGAGATTATGAAATGGATCAAGTCATCCTCGATTTAGGCTTGGATGAAAATATACTGCCTAAGAAAACTTGGAAGCGTATAGGCAAGCCCGTACTGCAATGGTCCCCGATTCAACTATGAGTGGCTAACCAGCAAAAAATCTTACCAATGGGCCAATTGCAAGGGGTGATGGTGGATATCGATGGTGTAATGACCTAGACCAACTTCAAAGTCATAGAGCTTATCGATGATAGTAATCCTTACCTTGCTTTTCTCGGGATTGATTGGGCCATTGACATGAAAGGAATCATCAACTTGAAAAGGCGCACAATGACTTTAGAAAAGAAGTCACTTTGTGTAGTAGTTCCACTAGACCCAGCAGAAAGGAAGCACTACATAGAATCTGTCTGTGACGAGGAAAATAATGATGAACTAGATTGCATTTATTAGATAACAGCACAGAACCCCAGTCAGATGCATTACAATGACAATAGAAGAACCTCATGGGAATGTGAGAGTATCTGCAGTATCGATTCTGAGGAGGAGACAGAGCATTGGTAGAATCGATTGTAGGGAGTTACAACACTCAACTATAATAGGGTGACTCAATCATCATGATGTGAAGAAAGACACCACTCGAAAGAGTAGGATGCGACCACTGAAGACCAGCTCACATGTGTAGTACAAGAACCACCTAGTGTGTTGGTAGATAGGGTGTGTGTACCAATAGAAGGATCGAGGAAGCTTAGATACACGAGAAAGTTTCGACTCCGAATGGAAGATATGCGCAGCGGTTAAGTTGGCACAAAATGCTAGCACGAAGAATATGGGTGTATGGCGGACGATTGACACCTCAAACGAACTAGAGTGGACCACAAGAACATTAGGCTAGAGGAAACCTCCCCCCTATGGCCCAAAAAACCACTATAGGCATAGCTTCTCCCACCAGAGATGGTGTCTGTGACAAGTTTCAACAATTGTGGGTTGCCATTCGGCATGCAAAAGGACGACTTGATGAGTTGGAACAAACTGAGGCCTGAATCGGTGACCACAACATGAAGTTGGATAAAGCCATCGAGAAACTTCAATTAGAAGTGGTCACCCTAGATGACGAAAAAGAATGGCCCAAGGAAACCAACATGGCTATCTTTCCTAACTTGATACAGCTGCACTAGAAGCCACAGGGGTGTGCACCCCATAATTTCGTGATAGAAGTAGGAGGACCTCTAGGGTGCTTGCGACTCAGGTCAGTGAGGAGCTAGGGGACCCATGAGAAGGGTTCTTCCTTCTGACTATCTGTCAAGGGTTCAGTCCCAACACTCCAAGCATTTGGAAGAGGGTGCATGACTGTAAAATAGGCTATTGTACAATGCCGCGATATGCCCACCGCCCCCTTGCAAAAACCACATCTGTGACCTTGGGGATTCGCAGCTGCAAAGGAAAGTTGGAAAGTGACCATTGAAGATACTGGTCATGGTATGATAGTGTATTTAAAGCACCATGAAGCGAGCGGTGGGCCAGTAAGACAAAATCATAACCACCCGAGTCACATTTATGAGCTACCACAAAAACAAGCCACTGGTTTCTGAGTTCACTCGATATATAAACAAAGTAAAGGTCACACCACCACATCGTACTGTCTGGCAAGAGAATCGGCTGTATTGCCTACATCATGAGCACCGAGGAAGTTGAAAACAATTCGTGGTTTCAGGTAGTGTTGCGGCATTACAAAGATGTCATCTTGAAAGCTCAAAGGCCTACCGTTGATAGTCCATAGCTAGAGTCGCCATAGGAAGCAAAACATTCTAAATCCCCACGGATGTAGAAGACCAAGAAGAAACCTCCACTCCCAAAATTAGATCAACAGTTGCCATGACACCTGCAGGTTGGCAAGTCCACAATGAAGGAAAAAGGTAAAACTGTTATCATTGATTCCGAGGAAGAAAACAGAGGAGTCTCTCACGAGGGTCAAAGAGGACATTCCTGACGAAGACCCTATACAGTTAGTGCGACAACCCAGTATATGCCTCCAAGGAAGGGGATGAACAAGTTACCCACAAACCTAGATGAATTCAGTAGTATAATCACTACCCCCTCTCTCCCAAAATACGTCCCAATAGAAAACTCAGTGGTTGGCTGTGTTGCGATGATGAAATTCGACGATTGCGACCTTGTAGATCGAACAAAATTTCCCCATCTCGTGATAGGTGCCTCAATGGACCACACAATAGAAGGCATGGTGATCACTCTACAACTAAAGGAGTGGCTGCAAAAGGTGGACGAAGTTGGATTACTTTGTCTCCTGGAAATTCCGCACTTTCTCTGGTCCCCCGTTACTTTGTTAGTCATCAACCAGTTGCTCTGTCTAGTGAACGAAGATACATTATGGGTCGGTAAACCCATCTGTATCACAACAGAACTTGTTCATCAGGTCTCTCATCTACCCTGAGCCAGACGGAACCCTCAGGAAATTACAACTAAAGAAGACGTATAAGCTTGCTAAGGGAACATGAGGGTACGTCATTGACAGTATCTTTGATGACGCAGTCTAGGTGGCCACTCAGTTGTTGGCAGGAAAAGTAATGAGGAAATTTCGTAGCCCTGAGGTCTCCACAATAGTTATCACACTAGTTGATGAATGTGTCGCTAGTGTACAATTCAATTGGTCACAATTTCATTGTGAATAATTTCTAGCCAATTGTCACAAAGTCCAAGAAGAAGGCAAGCCATTCTATTATGCATGGCTGCTACTATCCCTCATGCTGGTTGCTAATGAGTTTCCTAAAGAAAATTAGTTTCTTGTTTTAACCCAAGAATGGCTAGAAGCCGCGTAGTATGTGTCCCTCTGGGCAACTCAGGATGCAAGCAGAATTCAGGGGATTAAGATCTTTTGTGTATTGATGGACGCAAATGTGCGTTAGTGGATCAATGCATTACCATTCTTAACAAATGAAGTTTATGAGAGTATGAAGCACATTGCAGAATTCAAAGCAGATATGAATCACGTCTACATCCAGGCACTGAAGGACCCAGCCCAGACATGGACCCCTCTCTAGTTCATTGTCACTAATGACGTTGTTCACAAGATTGTTGAGGCTTGGCCAGTGGCTTGGCGAGGACCCATGGCAGTGGAACATGACGAGGCCACTATTCATAAACAAAAAGAAGCAGCCAAGCACACTGCACAAAAAAAGAGGAATGAGCAGTATGCTGCAGAGGTTAAGGAAGTGCGAGAGGCAAAACCTGTAGCAACAGACAAACCAGTACTAGGTGCACAGACACCAGCAAAGAACAAAGGCACTTAGAAGGAAACCACTTAGTCGGCCGCAATGGGTACCCCACTAAAGCGCTCAGCCACACCAGAGTGACTGAAGGCATGAAAGAAATAAAAAGAATCTAAGGCCGACAGTGAAGTTTCCATCCTAACGGAGGGCAATCTAAATGACATCGAAAACATCATTCGTGAAGCTACTTGGGAGGAAGTCGATGAGGCTATGTCAGAACAACACATTGTGTTAGGGGAGCTCTAGACATAGTTACGTGAATTGGGATCAAGAATTGCGTAGGTAGGCCCTAGCGTTTCTACAGAAGCCTTTGGTATGAAAGCTATAGGACCATTACTCAGAGCCTAGGTTGCTCAGTCTACTCAAATCCCTGCAGGTGCATTGGTCACCAATCAACTGGAAGAATGCGCAATACTAGAATGCCTTACTGGATTGGGATTGAATGTGGCTTCACTCCTACATGATAGTTTGCAACAACTCCACGACAACACCACAATTGAACTTCACGCAAGGGCCGGCCGTGTCAACAAGATACTCCAAGAGTAGAAAATTAATATTGAACAGCTATGGCTCCAACATGATGAAGTAGTCACACAAAAACAATAGATGGAAAAGGTAGTAGTGGAAGCCTGTTTGAGTGCTCAGGCATTAGATATTACATGCGACTTTCCTGTTGATGCACATATTCATACATTGGCTACATAGTTCCGAAGGACAAAAGAGGAGGCCACATGGCTGCAACTCAAACTCAGCGCATAGATCGCCGAGTTGAAATTGTAGGTCCCACCACCAACGCCCCCAAAGGGCATAGTACAGTGCAAGAACATTATTGGTACGGGGTGTGTGATGCTTGCACGGTCACTTGAAGAATGTACCAAGTTGCTAACTCAGTCGATTGATATGCTCACTATCCTTCAAGAAGATCCCGCACTTCGCAAGTTGGAAACAGAGGCCCGGGAACTTCAACATGCCTACGATCAGCTCCAGGGAACCACACAGACCATTGCTATCCCGTAATGGTTGGCTAAAATGAGGGAGGTGCAGGACTTGAGAATCCAAGCCGAAGCCATGAGACAAAAGGAAGTCATGGTGAAAGCTCGTATCCAGCCATTGTTGGACAAGGCATTTGTTGTTTCAACCACCATATAGCATAAGGTAGCACACATGAAGGCTAAATGTGCTAGGATGGAGATAGCCGAGATAGGGGCAGAAATATTGGCACCACAAGTGGAATGAATGCACTCCATGATGGAAGAATTTGCTGCTAGTACCTGCGACACACTAAAGTTGTTAACCAATCTCCGCACAAAGATGGATGCACCAGCTCAGTGACTCGGGATGAGTCATGATGATTTTGTTGGGGGATTGTTGGGTAGCGAAAGCCCTGCGCGGTGAGTATAGGGTGTGATGCCCGAAATTTTGGGTAATATTAGGGTAAAAGACTCTGAAGAAAGTGCGTAGCCCGAGCTATAGTAGGTTGAGTCAAAATGTAGTCTGGCCAAAAATAATGTAAAGAAATAGTAATAGAGTCGACCCACGGTGGGATCACAGGCCAAGGAAAAGTATAAATAGAGTGAGGCTCTATGAGGGAAAGGTAGAAAAACTTTTGGTTTTTGACCTGAGTATGTAATGGGTGAATAATCTGAGAGTAGTTGTAAGTTCGAGTTGAGGGAGTAGGATAGAAGGTAGAGGCTCTACAGTTGTGTACGAAAAGGCTTGGAAAGTCCGTAGTTGTGTGCGCGGACCCCTGCAAGTAAGTGCGTCAGGTGGATCTGGATGTATTGTTTAAGATTGATAATAAAGCTAAGCGTTTTCTAAACTCTATGTTATTTGCGATTTTACTCTTTTAT
>APFE031443877.1:2618-16191 GCA_000404065.3 Pinus taeda
GCAGGAGAAAAGTTCACGGAATTTTATGCAGAGAAAAGTTTATAAAAGTTTATTTCATGTGGAGAAAAGTTCACGGAATTTTATGTAGAGAAAAGTTTATTTCATGTGGGAAAACTTACTTTGGTCCATGGTAGTTAGTCCTTGGAATTTGAACCTATGGTTTTTGGACCATGGCATCTCGACAGACGTGTTGATCCCTAGTATTGAGTTGATGGTATTGGTTTGTTATGGTTTTGGCCCGTGGTATTGGGCCATGATTTGAGGAAGGGCTTGCCTATATAAAGCAAAGGAGATCATTTGGCTTGGGTATGCTTTTGGGTTGAATATCTTAAGATCTGAAATATTGGGTTATTGTTTCAAAAGCTTGATCTATATGAAAGTGAAGTGGAAAGCGAATCTGTGAAGGGTGATCTCTCGAGCGCTGCAGCTGCGGAATTGCAGAGGCGCCGCAGGAGACGCCGCAGGAGGCGCCGCAGGAGATGCCACAGGAGGCACCGCAGGAGACGCCACAGGAGGCGCCACAGAAGACGCCGCAGGAGGCGCCGCAGGAGAAGCCACAGAAGGCACCACAGGAGAAGCCGCAGGAGGCGCCGCAGGAGATGCCGCAAGAGGCGCCGCAGGAGACGCCGCAGGAGGCTCCACAGGAGATGCCGCAGGAGGCGCCACAAGAGACGCCACAGGAGGCACCGCAGGAGGCACCACAGGAGGCGCCGCAGGAGGCGCCACAGGAGAGGCCACAGCAGGCGCGGCAGGAGACGCCACACAGGAGGCACCGCAGGAGGCACCACAGGAGGCGCCGCAGGAGACGCCACAGGAGGCGCCGCAGGAGGCGCCATAGGAGACGCCACAGGAGGCGCCGCAGGAGACACCATAGGAGGCACCACAGGAGACGCCGCAGGAGGCACCGCAGGAGGTGCCGTAGGAGACGCCGCAGGAGGCGTCGCAGGAGACGCCGCAGGAGGCGCCACAGGAGACGCTACAGGAGGTGCCACAGGAGATGCCACAGGAGGCGCCACAGGAGATGCCGCAGGAGGCGCCACAGGAGACGCCACAGAAGATGTTCTGGGTTTAGTTTTCTGTTATTGTGGATCTGGTTATCTGGGTGACTTACTGGTACTTGATGATCATTTGATATTTATGGATCCAGTTTGAAAATTTATGAAAAGTGGTCCTTGAAAGAAAAGAAGTAGGGGGTTGTAGCTCCCTTCTAGGAGTGACTGGAAAACGAGAGAGAGTTGTAGCTCTCTGCAGGTTGCAGCCTGCGTACTGCTAAAGGACTACACCACTACAAGACCATTGTAAAAGGAGTTTCTAATTTGAAAGAAGATAGAGACATATTGCAGCAGGTGGTTTTCACCCACATTGGGTTTCCACCTTATATCTGGTGTTCTTTGATGTGACTGTCTGTTTTTCTTGTTCATGCTCATTGTTTTATGGTACTAATATGCAAAAATAATTCCAAGTATAAATAAGGAAGAATTGTTAAAAGGAATAGATAATACTGATTCACCCCCCCTCTCAGTATTACTTTCAACATCTTGGGTCCTTTAGCCATGACTAATCCTCCTTTGCTAATTTTCCAGCCTCCTTTTCCAAATCTTGTGGAATAGCCTTCATCATCCAGTCGTCCCATAGAGATTAAACTCATGTGCATTTCTGGTACATGCCTGACCTGTTTCAACAATATATATTGTCCATCTTTCATCTTGATCTGGACATATTCCACTCCAAATGCACCCTACCATAATCACTAGGATTATATGAAACAAAACTATCTTTGCATGGGGTTACATGGTGAGATGCCCCAGAGTCAAGGATCCAATCAAAGCTACTGCTAGATGTATATACACATGCATCCTCTACTGAAACAGTAAACAACACATCACCATCTGTGGCTACAGCAGTAGTCTCACCTTCATTTGTGTTGGATGACTTGTGATTTGTAATGGATGGTCTCTGATCCTTTTGTCCTTTCTTCCAGAATTGACATTCTTTCTTCATGTGCCCGAGTTTGCCACAATTAAAGCAGATGATCCTGCCTCTCCTTGATTTTGATCGGCCTCTCGATCTTGATCACCCTTCCTAGCCTTGATCCATTCTCCTACCACGATCAGCTAGAGCATTGGTGTAATTGCTCTTTGCGTAATTCAAAGTTTCTATTTAGGTCAGGATTTTATATTACATTTAAATATTACTATTATATAAGTTTTATGTTTCACTATTATGTAATATTTTCTGAGGTCATGAATTTTAATTATTTAGTATGAATTTTAAGAAGTAAAGATATGAATATATTTAATTAGTAGGATATCGATTAATGACTTGGAACACATATTGTTATTTATGCGAGAGATTCTCGTTTATGAAGGGTAATAAAACTTATTCACAAATTTGTAATAATATTTCACAAATTAATTAAACAATTATATTTATTATTTAATATTATGTTATTCATATTTAATATATGAATTGGATATTGTGAGTATTATTGGATGCAATGAATGTTAAGTGGACTATTCAAAAATCAAATTAATCAGTTACGACTACCTCTCATGGAAATGGTCATAGATGAATGACTAGTTGAATCCCAAAAAATGATATCTAATATAATGCAATGTGAAAACCCTAATACTTAAATAAGTTGGACATGTTTAAACTATGCATCTTAAATTGACTTTGTGTAACCTAATTGTTTATCTTATAGACATATCAATGTCGATAAATTAATATATTGTATAAATTAATATATTGTATAAGTGGAAATTATTAAATTATGATTATGATTAGACGCTATATAGTCCAGTACAAGAGTGATGTGTAGGTGTAATACAAGAAAGTTTGTAAATATTTTTACATGTCGGTTTAATATGTTGAATTTATATTAATATGTCCAAAATACCTAAACAAATGATAAACATTTACATGTTGGCATAATATATCCAATTTATATTAATATTTCCATAATACCTGAAGGAATGGTAAGCATTTACATGTGGGTTAAAAGCAATATAAAGCCCAGTATGGGGGGGATGTTGTAGTGTCTGCAAAAAGTAAATAGTAATAATAATAATAATAATAGTATTCAATTTGTTACATTGTAATTTTGTTACTATTAATAAAATTATGAATAAGTAGCAACAATAAGTTAAGATCCATTTTACGTTATAAAATAAAATAATGATTCTGTAACCATATTTAAATTTAATTAATAAAGAAATAAAAACTTTAATATTTACAATATAACAATATGTTTAACCATGAATATTCACATCCACTTAACCATAGATATTATTTACTTGTAAATAGACTTTGTTACAATACCATGGGAAAATATCATCAATATACAACATGCCCAAAAACCCTCTCTTTTTCATATTTGAATTTAATTTTATAACATTTTTTTCTTAAATTAAAAAAAAAATGATTATAATTACTTTTGAGATATATCTACACCTCTATCACTTTAAACTATATAATATATAAATAGTAGATATAAATTAAGATCCATTTTGCCATATAAATTAAAATAATATTTTTGTAATCATATTTAAATTTCATTAATAAGCACATAAAAAGCTTAATATTTAGAATACACCAATATTTTTAACCATGGATGTTCGCCCCCACTTTACCATGGATATTATTCACCATATCGTATCATGGGCCAATACGATGGCTCATCAATAGCATATGCGCAAACACCATCTCTTGTTTCACAATCAAAATAATACTTACAATATAACAAGATTTTTGACCATGTATACTCATCTCACTTTTCTCTGGATATTATTAACCATGGGATATCATGGGCCAATGCCATGGTGTATGGTATACCACATGTAGAAAAATCACCTCTCATTTCATAATATATATATATATATATATTATATAATATATATATAAATCTTCTACATTGTTGGGCCAGAGATACTCTTCTATCCAGTATGAAGAAGATATGTTGTAATGTTTGTTAAATTATGCTATATAACATTGACCCAGTGAAACTACATAAAAATAAAAGTATTAATTAAAACATTTTGACTTAGTGAAACTATATATAATAATAATAATAATAATAATAATAGCCTAGATCCATCTTAACTCTTGATCTATCAAACTCATAGATGAATAAAATCTCCTAAGGTACAAACCTTTTTTCAAATTTTGCACTCAGAATTGATATATCTCATAAACAAGAATTGGTCATAAACAATCATGCCACACTTACATCAGTAACAATAACAACCACGAGAGATGATAAGGAACGCATGCCAAAAGCAATGCAATTCATATGGGTAACTGTGATCAGATGTGATAAGATCATCTACATATAAAGAAATCAAAACAATTTTCCCCTTTTCATCAAACACAATATACATATTAGGGTCATTCTTGCTTCTTTTATAACTATGATGTAGGAAAAATGAATCAATTTTATTATACCACGACCTGGATGACTGTTTTAGTCCATACAATTATTTCTTTAATTTATAGACTAAATGTTCCTCCCCCTATTTAACAAACCCTTCAAGTTGCATTAAATACACTTCTTCTTTTAATTCCCCATTTAAGAATGTTGATTTCAGATCTAGATGGTGTATCATCCAATTATGTTTGGTAGCTAAAGCAATTAACATTCAAATTGTGTTTAATTTAGCTACACAGGTGAAGGTTTCCTCATAGTCTATCCCTTATTTCTACGAGTAACCCGTTGCAACTAGCCTAGCTTTATATTTAACTCAACTAGCCTAGCTTTATATTTAACTATGTTCCCATCTGCTTTAAAGTTAGGCTTGGATAACCATTTTCAACCTATGGGTTATTTGTCTTTAGGCAGTTCAATGAGATCCTAGGTTTTGTTTTTCAGTATTGACTCATATTCCTCTTCCAAGGTTGTCGTTCATTCACTATATTGACTTGCTTCTTTATAATTAGAGGGTTCAACAACATTTAAGATACTAGTTATAAGAGCATGATCCCTATATATTGTTGGCAACTGAATTTGCCTACCTGATCTCCTGAGTGGTGGAATGGCTTCAAATCTATTCTGATCATTCCTTGGTGGATTTGGCCTGCTACCTGCATCTACACCATCCACATCTTCATTTTTCTATTGTTGTTGCTACTCCTGTTGTTGCGCATGGTTGTCCCTTTCATCACTTCCATCTTCCTGTAGCAAAGGTATGTTCCATTCTTCATTGCTTCTTTCATGGTTTCCATCATCAACTTGCTCATGGAATACCACATCTCTACTTTCAAACACTTTATGAGTACAGGTATTGAACAATTTATAAGATTAAAACTCTATGGAGTACCCAACAAAAATGCATTTAATGGCCTTTGAATCCAGTTTCTTCCTATCCTCATTTGGAACATGAGAAAAATATTTGGAGCCAAAAACTCTTAAATCATTAATTGCATGCTTAAAACATAATAAAACTTCGAATGGAGTTTTAAAATCAAGGCTTTTTGTTGGACTTGCATTCTTCAAATATACTACAATATTTATTGCTTCTGCCGAAAATCCATTAGACAGGTTCTTACCTTTTAACATGATTTGAGCACACTCCACAAGGGTTATGTTCTTCCTCTGTGCAACCTCGTTCTGTTGAGGAGTGTGTGGTACTGTGAACTGCTAAACTATCTCATGTTCCTTGCAATATTTGATGAAACCATACTTCTTGTATTCTCCCCCTTGATCTGAGTGGATAATTTTGATGAATTTTCTTGTTTGTTTTTCAATCATTCTTCTAAACTCTTTAAAATACTCAAAAGTATGACTCTTCTTTCTGATAAAATATACCCAAGTAAAGCTCGTGCAATCATCAACAAATAATATGAAATAATAGGCACGTCCTAATGACCTCATTTGCATCCGCCCACATAAACCAATGTGCACAAGCTCTAGTATATCTCTCTTCTTTCTATCTACATTTGTAGGAAACTCATCTTTACACATCTTCCCAAGAGCACATGCTTCACAATCAACATGAACATTCTTTAAAACGGGAAGACCATTGACCATACCTTATTTCTGAAGTAGCAATAGGTCATTGAAATTGAAACGACTGAATATTTGATGCCATAAGTCTTCTGCAGTCATAACTGATGAGGTCATGGCTTGGTGTGGTGTGCTTCTTACATTCATCTTATACAATCCTCCCACTCAAATACCTGATGCAATTGGCTTCATATGTTCCAACACATATTTAATAACACAATAAGACTTAAAAAACACTACCTTAAGGTTTTGATCTGTTATCATCGAAGCAAAGATCAGGTTCCTTTTTATTCTAGGTACATACACAACATTTTGAATATGTCTAATATTTCCATCAGAAAAAGCAACAGTAACATTACCATACCCTTTGATCCGATACCCCTCTATCACCAAGGTAGATATTTGTGCCACTAGTGGTTCCTTTAAAATTCTCAAACCAATGTTTGTTAACTATCATGTGAGTGGAAGCTCATGAATCCATAAACCAATTTTTTGCTTCATCATCCTCAACAGAGAACACAAAATCAAATACAAACAATCTGAGATTTTGATTCCGCTCTTCATCAGCAAAGTGTCCTACATGCTTATGTCTATGGCAACCTTCATAAAACTTCTTCTTCTAGTAGTTTTTAGCTATGTGATCAATTCTACCACAATAAAAACAATTGGGTCATGAACCACTTTTGTTTGAGGACATACCTTGAGGTGGTTTTCTTTGCGGTGTACTTCCGCCTTTTTGTCCTGCACTTTCCTTCCCTCTGAAGAGATTTTTCTTCGTCATTAGAGCAAGATCTGAACTCTAGGGTTTTAGAGTCATCTGCCTTTCTTCCTCTTGCATCAAGATCTTTGTCAATTCTTCGAAATTGGGGGATTTCTCTCTCGCATTCAAGCCTATGATAAACATTTGATAGTAATCAATCATACCATTCATGGTAATTGTAACCAGATCAATGTTTGACATTGTCTTTCCTATGCCACCCAACTTATCTCTGAGCTCCTTGATTCTAGAGATGAACGCAACCACTGATTCATTCTCCTCCATTTTAATGGAGAGAATCTTCCTTTTCAAAAATAGCAAGCAATTTTTGTTTTTGATCTCGTACAGGTCCTTAAGGGTTTTCCAAATGTTGTTTGCTGATTTACATTCATAGATGTGAGGGATAATGCAGTCTTTCACTGACAATTTTAACAAAAAAATTTCCTTTTTCTCCCTCTTTTCGCAGTCCTGGATTATTGTTGTTGTTTTGTCTGTAGCTAGGGTGGGCTTCAACTCATCATTGCTTGCAATCATCTATGCATTTTTCCCCTCCAACAAGGTCTACAACTTAACTTTCCAATTAGAGTAATTTGATCCGTCGAACTTATTGCTCTCATTTAGATATGCCTCTCCCATTTAGTTATTAATCTTGACAGGTCTCCCTCAAGAAATAAAAAATTGATCATCCAACAATTAAAAGACTGATCTATCTCCAAATCCAAAGAAGAATTTCAAAAAAATAAATGCTTTCTTTAAAAAAAAAAAAAAAAATTCTTTAATTAGATGAAGAAAGAAAGAGGAGGAAGAAGAAGTAATTCCCCTTGTTTCGTTTAATTGAAACCCTATTTTTTTTACATGTTAAAAAATATATTTTACATGTTAAAAAATATATCACATGCGCCCAACATTTGTTTTAAAAAAATTTATAATCCCGAACTGGTTTTTTTTTTTTTTTTTAATTAGGGCTTACACCTTGCTCTCGGCCCCCGCACAAAGGCACCACTGATAGCCTTGGTGCTGCCCCACCAGATTTGATGAGTTAGACCACCACACTCTGCTGCGCGACAATTAACTGGACCAAAGCCACGATCTACAACAACTCACTGCTCGACCACGATTTTGGTTACGATGCCACTGAGGTTGTCGTGCGTCTCCTCGGCTTCTACCAAGTGGGTAACCAGGTTTCTGATGAAACTCGATACCTTACCATGATCCAACATCCAATTCCTTGTTGACCTCCACAAATCAATATCATGCCAAAAACACACGTCTGCCTTCACTAATCCAATGCTCCCACTGAAGTGCATTCGATCCACACGACCCCACTCCAAACAGGTTTTGGCCTCCTACGTGAATGCCTTGCCTCCTTAATGATCTTCCTTCAGCTTTCGCTCAGCTCACCTCCACCACCGGCATGGCCCTGAGGTCGGCATCCTTGGCAACTTATATGCAGGTTACCCCCCACTGACACAGGCACACCACACCTCCATGATTTCAAAAAAAAGTGTCGATCATCACAGTCGGTCCACCGGCCTCCACGACTTGCTCTTGCTAACAGATTTACCACTTGCTACACGATGTGAGAGCTCCTTCATTTTTCGACACGCTCGGCCTCCAGTGCACCTGATCCGTTGTTGTCCACCAAATCCGTCTCAATGGTCTCCACGGCTCACACATCACACTAGCAGATCCGGCTCCCACTGCTACAGATTCACTTGAACAACAACACACAATGGCCGCTCTCCACGACCACGACAGTCAACGGGTTGGTCAACGGAGCAGGACGACTTCCTCTCCAGTATTCGTTAGGACGTCCCGTGCTGCAACAAATTTGTATAAGAGAAGGTCGAACAACGTGACTTTATCTCCATGAAGGGCACTAGTCAACACTTAAAAGCTCATTTTTTTTAAGCCAAAATGCGCGCTGATCAAGCAGCGAAAATCTTTCTCCACGACTGTCACTAAAGGTCACACTACAACGACCAGGACAAGGCACTCTGAGTTAATAAGCACTTTTACTTTCTTTCACTCAACTCTGAAGCTCTGATACCATCTTAAAAACTAGAATACTTTCTCTCACTCAACTCTGAAGTTCTGATACCATGTTAAAAACTAGAAGACATATGATATATTTAATACATTGAGTACCTATCAAGACAGTGGTTCGCTCTCAGGTGAGTAGCTTGGCAGAATTCTCTACACATTCATCATTAATCACCATTAATAAATAGTTTACAAGAAAATAAGGAGATTAAAACACTTACCTAAAAAATAAAAACGAATTGCTAATCTAAGTCTCACACGAAAACTAATAAACTGGCTGTCTCCTAAATATTACCTTGAATAGTAACCATAATTAATTGGCAGTGTTAGCAACCACTTATGATGAGTATAATTTAGTAAAAGATAATAACTATCTCACATGATCATAGAATTGATTGTCAAAGATTGTCAAAAGAACTGTTGGGTACAATATCATGACGATCAATTGCTGTAATAATAAACAGCGACCATACTAATGAAAAAACAGCGACCATACTTACTTTCATTAGTGATGATGGCAACAACCATTTGAATTAGAGTTCAATAGTATTTGATTATTGAAAATTTAAAAATTACTTTTTAATATTAACGTTTTTTAACAATAATTATATAAAGATAATTTTAATGTTATATTCATTTGATTAATATTAATATTAATCTTAAATATATAATATTAATAATACATAATATTAATATTACTTTTAATTATAATAATATTAATATCACTGTGAAATTTCACACATCATTAATATTATAATAATATATATATTAGTAATTTTAATATATTAATGAATTAATAAAATTTTAAAGAATATTAATATGAACCATATTTTTTATATTATTATTAATATTAATGTGATTAATATTAAAATTATCATTGTTATTATTATTATTTTTTAATATTGATACTAATATTAATGTGCGTGTGTTTTTCTAGGTTAAAATTTATTACTTTACATTAATCATAAAATCACTATATAGTTCATCTATTTATTATGTAGATGGTTTCAACCTCCCTAATGGGAAATGAGGTATTTTTTACCATTTTTCAATAGAGTAGCGAGACCAAAACTAAAAAGAGAGTAATTTATGTGACATCACAAGAGAGTCTATGATAATATTAAAATAGTAAAAACAAACTATAACCATCTAAAAACTATCAGTTAAAAGAATTTACTAGTGCAAGATCTTGAGCACTCGCCTCTAGGGGCGTAGAAGATGTGGTGACACATGGAATGTGACACTCTATTTGGGTCAACTTGACATCCACCATTTACATATTAAAACTCATGTTACTTTGTTATGCTAACATTGTGACAAAGATTGTGTGATTATGAAATTTAACCATGGTCAACCATGGTCAACCATGTTTATTTTAGGGTTTATAATATTGATCTTAGTGTTCATATACCTTGGGTTTTTAGTATTAATCCATTGGGTTTATAATATCAATCATGGTCAACCATGGCCCAACATCGCATTACGGCAATGATTGTCTCAATATCAAAATCAACCATGGTCAACCATGGTCCTACGTTGCATTGTGACAAATATTGTCTCAATATGAAAATCAATTATGGTCAACCATGGTCCAATGTTGCATTTTCACAAGGATTGTCTCAATATGAAAATTAACCATGGTAACCATGGTCAACCATGGTCCAATGTCGCGTTGTCACAAGGATTGTCTCAATATGAAAATTAACCATGGTAAGCATAGTAAACCATGTTTATTTTAGGGTTTATAATATTTATCTTAGGATTTATATACCTTGGGTTTATAATATTAATCCCTTGGCATTAATATTATTTCCTTGGGTTCATACTCAATTGGAATTTAAGTATTAATCCCTTGGGTTTATTATTCCCTTGGGTTTATAATATCAATCTCTTAGATTTATTAATCTAAGGGTTCATATTCCTAGGATTTAATATTATTTCTTTGGGTTTATAATATCACTCCCTTGAGTTTATTAATCTAAGGGATCATATTCCTAGGTTTTAATATTATTCCCCTGGGTTTATAATCCTTCCGGTTTTTAGTATTAATCTCTTAGGTTTATTATTCTCGTAGGTTTATAATATCAATCATGGTTAACCATGTTTCATAAAATGAGTCATGGTAAACCATGGCCCTACGTCGCATTGTGACAAACATTGTCTCAATATGAAAATCAACCATGGTCAACCATGGTCCAATGTCGCATTCTGACAAATATTGTGTCGATATGAAAGTAAATCATGGTAAACCGTGGCCCAATGCCGCATTGTGACAGGGATTGTCTCAATATGAAAAACAACCATGGTCAACCATGTTTATTTACCTTGGGTTTATAATATTAATTCCTTAGGTTTAATATTATTCCCTTGGGTTCATAATCCCTTGGGATTTTAGTATTAATCCCTTGGGTTTATTATTCCATTAATTTTATAATATCAATCGCTTGGATTTATTAATCTAAATGTTCATATCCTTAGGGTTTAATATTTTCCCTTGGGTTTATAATGCCTTGGGTTTTTAGTATTATCCCTTAGGTTTATAATATCAGTGATGGTCAATCATGGTTAATTGCGGTCAACCATGGTACTACTTCACATTGTGAGAAATATTATCTCAATAGGAAAATAAACCATGGTCCAACATCACATTTTGACAAAGAATGTCTCGATATAAAATTGGTCATGGTCAACCATAGTCCAATGTCAGATTATGACAAGAATTATCTCAATTTTAAAATTAACCATGGTCAACCATGTTTATTTTAAGGTTTATAATCTTTATCTGAAGGTTTATGTACCTTGGGTTAATAACATTAATCCCTTCGATTTAATATTATTTGTTAAGCCCCTATAATAGTAGTGATTCCCCCATTACTATTGGCATTGTATCCCTTATTGTTATTATTGTAACCCTATTGTCCCCATATTGTTATTAGTATGCCCCATAGAAACTCACTATTGTTATTTTTGTGTCCTTATGTTATTACTGTTATGTCGGCTTGATTATATTGTAACTCCTTAGATCCTATATATAGAAGGGAGGTTTAGTCATTTGTATCATCCAAGAATTATTCATTTATGTAATGTAAATTAGCTTTCCCCCTCAAAGAGGCTGAATTCTAAGGCATTGATCTATCTTTTCTATCTTTTTGTGAGCTGGTTTCCTAACATTTGGTATTAGAGATTTCGATTATAGGGTTTCATTGCTCCAAACAGGTCATCGTGGCATTTTCACTATAACTTTTTTTCTGCGACATTTCATAAGATAAAAAACAAAACCCATTTGAGCTGAAATCATTCTAAACTTCGGGTCCAAAGCTTTTCTTGCTATATTTGACAATATGTGATTTGAGGAAGTTACGGTTTTTGCAGACTCCTGAATTACATTCCAAATAGGTGACCTGGGGAAAATCGTCATAACGTTTGTTTTGAGAATTAGATTTAAATTTCATAAGAAGTTTCAGAAAGAGGATGACATGTAGTCTTCTGTGTATCAGTTTCAGGTACTAAGGTCGAAAAAGTGAGATGTGGCAAGTCGTACAAGTTCACTCTACTGAACTAGTTTATAATTAGGTCACCATGGGAGATTTGGCATAACTCTTCCTTGGAGACTTAAATATTGATCAGACTTGCAGGGTTAGAAAGAGGACTCAAAGGGATACTATAGGACAAGATTTTAGATATTCTAGATCTGCAAGTACAAAGATACAACATATTCAATTCGAGCTCTTACAAAGTGAAAAAAAAAAGGTGTATAGTTGTTTTTAAATCTTGCATAAGGTTGGTTTGAAAAATTAGTTTGAAGGAATTCAAAGGGAATAGTGAAGAATTATTAGCATTAATTAATGCCCCAAAGAAAAAAATGGAAACACCTAGTAAGAAACCTGAAAGCTCTAGCATGACTCATGAAGAATAGGAAGAAATACAACATGATATATCAAAATTACAAAACCAAGTATAACAAATTTCAATCTCACTAAAGGTAAATGAAGCCAACATGAATGGAGTAGAAGATAATATGAATGGCATGCAAGTTAAGATGGGAGCTAATATGGATGCCGTGGAAGATAGGATGGATTTCATGGAAGCTAAGATGAATGGCATGGACACTAAGATGAATGGCATAGATGATAAGATGGAGGAATTGAAGATAAATTTCAATAAGTTGCTACAAGAAATGGTCACTAATGGTGAAATGGTGGTAAAGGAAACTCATGATGAGAAAAAAAGAAATGTTAATCATGATTTCATAGACTCTAATGTTGGATTGAAGACCCACCATGTTCCAAAAATCGATATGAGGAAGTTTGATGGCAAGGATCCTGAAACATGGATACTATAGATGGAGCAATTTTTCGATCTCCATAATGTGCAAAACACATAAAAGGTATGTATTGCAACTTTATATTTGGAACCAAATCAGTTTGTATGGTATCGATGACTTTTCTCTTGTAAACAAATTGTCACTTGGGAAATTTCTATGGAATAAATGATAGCACATTATGAGGATACAAAAAGCAACACATTTTTTAGCCAATTGATAAATCTCAAACAAAAGGGTTCAATGATGGAGCACATTGAGGACTTCCAAAACATGAACATAAGGGTAAAAGATATTCCAGAGGAGCATAGGATTGATGTGTTCATAGGGACTTTAAAGGATAATATCCAACATGAGGTTTGCCTTTGGGAACTTGATTCATTGCAAAATGCATTCAAGTTAGCAAGAAAAATGGAAAGAAAAATTATGGCAACCAAGAAGCCTACCATTC
>APFE031443877.1:19540-34479 GCA_000404065.3 Pinus taeda
CATTGCTTTGTATATGATAAATAGACACAATGGGTCAAATGGTTGCCTTTGGCTAAATGGTGGTATAACACTTCCTTCTATACTGCAACAAAAATGACCCCATTTATGGAACTTTATGGATATCATCCACCATCCATAACATCATATTTAAGAGAAAATTGTAAGGTTCAAGCAATGGAACATCACATCGAGCATCAACAACAAGTTCTCCAACTTTCAAAGGATAACCTCACATTGGCATGTAATAGAATGAAACAACAGGCAAATCAACATCGCAACAAAACAAGTTTTGATGTAGGTGACGTAGCTACAACCATATAAACAAATTTCCCTCAAGAAAGCTAAGAAGGATAATAAATTATCACCAAATTATTATGGTCTGTACAAGGTCTTGCAAAATATTGGTACTATGGCATACAAATTGGAGCTTCTTGTAGCTTCCTGAGTGCACCCATTCTTCCATGTTTCATGTTTAAAGAAGGTTATAAGTGACAAGCTCCCAGTTCAAACAATATTACCAGAACTTAATGAGGGAGGAAAAATCATATTGGAACTGGAAGTAGTCACAGAAACAAGAACTTGACAGCTACAAAATCGATCAATTTTAGAGTATCTCATTAAGTGGAAGAACTTATCCGCTGAAGATTCCACATGGGAGGATGAGAATTTTATACAAAAGCACCCAAAACTACTCAAGCGTTGAGGACAACACTTTTCAAAAGGAGAGGGGCATGTTAGGCCCCTATAATACTGGTGATTCCCCCATTACTATTGGCATTGTATCCCTTATTGTTATTATAATTTGTGCCCCTATTGTCCCCATATTGTTATTAATATGCCCCATAGAAACCAAGTATTTTTATTTTTGTGCCCTTATGTTATTATTGTTATGTCGGCTTGATTATATTGTGACCCCTTAGACTCTATATAGAAGAGAGGTTTAGTCATTTGTATCATCCAAGAATTGTTCATTTGTGTAATGTAAAGGAGGTTGCCCCCTTGAAAAGGCTAAATTCTAAGGCATTGCTCTATCTTTTCTATCTTTTTGTGAGTTGGTTTCTTAACCTTATTCCCTTGGCTTCATAATCCCTTGAAGTTTCTGTATTAATCCCTTGGGTTTATTATTCTCTTTTGTTTACAATATCAATCATTTGGGTTTATTAATCTAAGGGTTCATATTCCTAGGGTTTAATATCATTCTCTTGGGTTTATAATATCAAACCCTTGGGTTTATATATCTAAGGGTTCATATTCCTAGGGTTTAATATTATTCCCTTGGGTTTATAATATTAATCATGGTCAACCATGTTTTATAAAATCCAGCATTTGAATTGGAGTTCAATACTTTTTTTTAATTCTAAGGTATTTGATTATTGAAATTGAAATATTAAGATTAATTCTAAAGTATTTGATTATTAAAATTGAAATATTAAGCAAAAATAAAATATTCTAAAGTATCGCAATATCAACATTAATTTTGATGTTATATTCATTTGATTAATATCAATATTAACAATTTTATTAATATTTGTTTCCATTTTTGTAATATTAATACTAATATGAGTAATATTAATGTTATCGAAAGATATAATAATAATATTATATTAATTCTAATTCTATATTAATAAATTTAATATTAATATTATAATATTAGTGTGAAAAACCATCAATGACACACTATAACATTAATATAATAAAAAATACTCAATTAATTGGAATTAACATTAATGATAATATATATTGAATATTATAACAATTTTAATATTATTAATGATATTAATAATATTGATATTATTAATGATTTAATAATATTAATATCTTTTAAAAAAATATTATATGAACAATAATTTTAAGTTATTAAGAATTAATATGAATTAATATTAATATTAACAATTTATTACTTATTATTTTGTTTTATTTTTTAATATTATTACTATATTAATATGTGTGTGTTTTTTAAGTTGAATTTATTACACTTCAATTAGCAAAAAAAACATTACATGGGTCATCCATTTATTGTCATCCAATCTCATGGTAGATGGTCTTAATGCCCAATGGGAAACCATGTATTTTTTACGATGTCTCAATACAATAGCAAGACCAAAACTCGAAAGAGTGCAATTTATGCAACATCACAAAAGAGTTTATGATCATGTCAAACCCATAAAAATAAATTTTAACCATCTAATAACTATCAATCAAAAGAGTTTATTGATGCAAAATGATGGGCCCCATCAATAGGTATATTATAAGGTCCATTTTGTTATCCTCCAACCTATAATTTATTCTTATCTCACACTAATTAACATCTTCTTGCTTATAATTTTCTTAATAGGAAGACAAAAAGATGTGTGTCATACTTCGTGGCCTCATGTGGTTAATGTGAAGGAAAAAGAGCATTTTTTAGTGCATTTACTATCCAGAGGCACATTGGAGGTAACTAGAGGAGATGTAGGAGGCTCGTCCCCTGAATTTACTCTCCTTCAACTCGACTTAACCCCTAAAATCACTCATCTACAACTTGGAGCCTACTAGCAACCAATTCACTCAAGTAATTGTGAGGATCTAAGGGGACTAGATCCACTTTTTTCGATATTTTGGAGGGAAGGAATCCTCTTTCCAAGGATATTTCCCTTCAGACATCCTTGTATAAATAAAAAAGACTAAGGGCTCAATAGGATTCAAATTTTTTAGCAGAGAAGAGATAATAAGAGCTAGGAGCTTGAGACTATCATTTTCATTTTCATTTGCACAATGTACTTGAACTTTGTCTTACGTCAATGAAAAGTTTATTGTTGTCCCATATCTGAGTTTTTTCCAAAGGGCTTAATCCCCTTGGGTTAGGGCCTAACCCAAAGGCTCCAGTCTCTCTTTGTGTATCTTATCTATGCATTACTTTTAGTAGCAACATCTCTTTATTTCTTAGTAGAAGTTCACCCAAAATAATTGTTGTTGTAGGTTTGGTTACTACCTATATTGTGGGAAGTGTGATTGAAGAGTATGAAGTAGCAAGAAAAAAATATGTGGTTATTTTCCCTTTCAAACTTTTAGACATTATATAAATACTATTTTACATACTTTGTCCTTGCACATTTAAGAGTTCAATCACATACTTCTTTAAACTTTCACGGATGTAGCTCAGTTTCATGTGACAAGTTAGATTTTATTTTGATGTAATAAAATTAATCTCATCCTTTCTTGTTATTTTGTCTCATAAAATTCAATTCATCCTTTCTTGTTTAGTTCATTTTGCGAAATTTTATCATTGGTTTGGTATTATTTTAAAGTGAAAAAAATGATTGTTATTTGGTCTATGTATATTACTAGTGGCTTACAAGGTTGGAAAGATCATCCTACATTTCCCTTGTCATGACAACCTCTTCCTCTTCATCTCCCATTGCCCTCAAAACTCTTTCACCGAAACTATATTTATGGGTCATTGAAGGACAATGTGTGCATTGGATTTTGTGCAAGATGGGCCTCTGAGAGGTGATAGGCGTGGAAACGATCCCATACAGCCTTCATATGCCATAATTTACCCTCTCCCACCTTCAAAACACATTTTTCACCCTCGGGATGCTCATGGATCCCATCCTGTAGCAAAATAGCGCAATTTTGTAGCATCTTGTAGCATCATGTAAACTTGACCAGATTTGCTCCAAAATCTTGGTTTTTGTCTCTTAGTTTTGAATAATGGCCCTTTGGCTTTGATCCTATGATTTAGGAGGATCAAATACCACTTTACACTTTCCTTTTCTTAATTTCAACACAATTCTCCAATTAGAGTTAGAGGAAATATTTCCAAATTTGATCAATGATGATTATTTTTTTATGAAATGCACATGGATTCTATCACTAAAGCTAATTTTCTTTCATAACTGTGATTAATAGGGTGATTTATCAATGCAAAATAGACTAGGCATGTTTTTCTTGAGTTTATTCTCTCTTAGGGTTTGAATTATAAGAATTGTTATTTCATAAGTTAATTTCTTCTTCAAAACAACTTTTCACATTCTCCAACTAGACTATTGCTCAAATTCTTGCAAATAATATAGAATTTTCATTCTTCAAGTAGATTATTATTTTTTATTTCTACAACTAGCACAATCTTTACATTCATGCAAATAGGGTTAACCTTTACATTTGGATGAATAAAATTTTCCTTTTTTCAAGTACAATAATTTTTCCACTCATGAAATTAGAATAGAACTCTCTATTTTCATGTAATTTCCTCCCTTGAGCTAGGTGAAAGAGTGGTCTTTGTATGTCTTGATCTGGTCTATTACTTGAAGGTGGAATGGGTAGAACTTGACCTATGTTGTATCTAACACTGTCACCTCTTAAGTTTGTACAATCCTGAGGTTGATAATTAAAGTTGGTAGCCTTTAGAGTCTCAACATTCTTGTTTTGAGAGGTGTCCAATTAGGTGTTCTTACTACTTTTAAGTTTTCTTTACTTTTCATCTTTTTTTCACATCAAAACTGCTTGACTTGAAAATATTTTAGAAAAGGAGTGAAATCCAAAGAAAAAAAAACTAGTTCATTCATTCCTCGTAGGATTAGGGATAATCAAGGGAAATTTCTACCAAAAAACCCCACCCCTTCAATCATTCAACCATCACTCTTATTTGGTGGCTGTGAACTTCCTTCTCTAACTCTAGGGGAGTTACAAAATCCTCTATGTGAGCAACCTGAAATTTTTTAAGACCCATATGGAAGGAAGAGGCTATATCACCTATCCAAAAGATTGCTCAAAACATGAAGAATGACTTCTTTCCTATCTGAGAGACTCTTCTCATGCATTTCACGGTTAAATTTTGATTATTATTATTATACCTAGGGCTTTTTCTCGTTGATATGTAAATACATTAAATTGTGGTATATTTAAATCAATCATCGCTCCATTATTATTCATCTTTCAAAATAAATTAATGTTTTAATTATGAACCCCTTTCTATTCTCTTTTCCAAATAGGTTCCAACATATTATCTCCTTTGAATATAACATTATAACATTAGGTTCCTAAATACTAAGATTCATATTTCCTAGAATTACACCTTATATTGATATTATGCATTGAATCTACTTTTCCTACGTTCTGTAGTGTTATCATTTAATTCATCCTCCCATCCAGATACTACTCTTATCATTGTTCTAAAGCCTTAGATGACACAGAAAAAATCTATCTTATTTCTTGATGAAGTATTTATGGTTATAATTATCCATACCCTTTCATCCTTTTATTTATTCAAGTTAAGAGTAGTGTTCTTTGAAACTATTTAATCACATACTATATTAATCTCATGGGTTCAATGTTGTAACATTGAAGCCAAAAAACATGTGGAAATATATAGGATGTATGATATATATAGGCCCACCTATAAAACATGTCATGGAATTATATATGTCATGCAAGGATGAACCATGTGACTTCATGTCACTACTTAAACCCTCCCACTATCAGGGATTCAGATTTGGTGATCAAAATCTAATGTTAGATATTTTCTTTAGGGTTTCATATGGATTGTGACCCTTACATATGGCCCTTTAGATAATGTATCTCTTTTTTCATAGCATCTACGATTCCGCTTATTCTATGGTAGTTCCAAATCCTTCTATCATCCATTTTGTAATATGAATCTAGTAATTTTCTCTCTAAGGACTACCAAACGTTGGACTTTTGCACCCTAAACTTTGCAGTTGATGCCTTATATCCTTGCCTTCTCTTGATGGCATATACCTTGAATTTTATTTAAATTCATGAGAATTTCTAATTATCTTATACATTTTTCCTCTTTCTAACATCATCTGTTTCTTTCTTGCAGGTGTATATGTATATATATATATATATATATATATATATAAACCCATTCTTTTTAGTTCATACTTATTCTTTACTCATCAATAAATAAGTCCCATTTTTCATATCACCTCTACTCTTACAGGAAACACATTTATTTCAAGGCGTGTGCAGGGGAAAAGTTCAAGCCTTTGAAGTTTCAAGGTAATTCTATTCATCTTACCACTGCCTCTTGATTCATGTTTCTATGCACCTTCATTTCCATGGGTTTGACTCTTTATTTCAGTATCAATTTTATGCATAAAGAAGTTATATTACTTCATTGGTTGAGGTTAGTTATATCATAGCTTTTTCTTTGGAGGAATTTCTCTTTTAGATATACCTCCAATGAATTTTTACACCTAGGTTCATGGTCTGTAAACCCCTTTTGTCGTTTCTTTTGTACTAACACAATTGTTATGATTGTATGGTTACTTTTTAAATTATTTAATTAGGATGTCAGCCCATTGTTTGCTCATCATTTTGTCTTGGGTTTACTGTAGGTTAAATTCCAATTGGCGCATGTACTTCCAAAGGTATGTTGGCATTATGACACAGGTGTTGTCCTTGATGGCAACTCACTCAGATGATAGATCACAGTTCAAGCTCACAGAATGAAGGAAAAAGAGATATACGCAGGTTCCCCTTTGAACAAGCCGCGTATACACGTGGGTTCAGCGACCAAAAGGTGCATATGTGTATACACGCATTTTCATGCAAGGAAAGGTGCGTACATGTTGGAAAATTTGGTTTTGGTCCATGGTATTGGTCCAAGGTATCTTGTCTGATGTGTTGACCCCATGTATTTTGTCCAAGGTATTGGTTCTAAGTGGTTTTGGACCATGGCATTAAGTAATTCCTAAGACTATAAAAGGAGGAGAAGATCATTAGGCAAAGACACTCAAGTCTTGAATATCTAATGAAGAGAAAGATCTAGAATACTGGTCATTGGGTTATGGTTCATAGTTGGATCTTAATCAAGGAGGAACTTGAGCGCGTGAAGAAGGATAAGTTCTATTGATGGGTCAAGATCTTAAGGCTTAAAGAGAAGTATCTTTGTGTGGTTTTGATATTTTATAATTGGTGCATGTCATAATCTTTAAATCTGATGATCTGGGTATAACTGATGTTTGAATGGTTGTAAAGGTTAAATCATCTTTTACAAATATGTACGTAGGTTGAGTATAGCAAAGGCATGTATACACATTGGTTCAACATTTCAAAACATCGTATACATAGCTTTTCCTTCATACAATAGCATATGAATGTAGGTTTGACACATTGAAGTAGCGTATGTCTCATAAAATATGTTTTAGCTACTTCTGTTTGCTGTTGCAGTGTTCTGGGTTGTGGATTGGGTTCTAGTTATTGTTACTGTGTTCTGGTTATAGCATTCAGAAAAGTGATTGTTTGATTCAGTTTTGGTTGGTATAAAGGAGATTGGTTGACACAAATATATTTGATGTTTGATTGATGTTATTGATGGATCCAGTCTGAAAATTTATGAAATGTGGTCCCTAGAAGAAAAGAGAAGGTTGTATCCTTTTGTAGGTTAGCACCTACGTACTAGTAAACACATTAGCTAGTACAACAGCTAAGGGGGTTGTAGCTCCCTTCCAGGAAAAACTGGAGAACGAGATAAGGTTGTAGCCTTCTGCAGGTCGAAGCCTACATCTGGTATAAGGCTGCACCAGTACAAAATTTGTAAAAAGAAGTTTCTTATTAAAGAAAGATAAAGACAATTGCAACAAGTGGTTTTCAACCACATTGGGTTTCCACCTTATATCTTGTGTTCATGTGTGTGATTTCCTATTTTTTTTACTGCATATGATTATTGGTTATATGGTTCTGATACACAGATTAAAGATCAACTAACTAAATTATAAGTTTTCAAGGTATACACTGGTTGCTCTAAACACAATTGCGTATACATGCAAGTTTCACTAACAAAAGTAGCGTATACAAATCTGTTTATGGAAATGAAATATTGTTAAATTTCTAATGTTGGCATTATGACACAAATTTGGCACTATGACACAGGTGTTGTCCTTGATGGCAACTCACTTAGATGATAGATCTCTGTTCAGGCTCTCAGAATGAAGGAAAGAGATATATGCAAGTTCCCTTTGACCGAGGTGCGTATACACGCGGGTTAGATGACCAAAATATGTGTATACATATACACGCACTTTCATGCAAGAAAAGCACATACATGTTGAAAAACTTGGTTTTTGTCCGTGGTATTTGGTGCTTGGTATTTTGACCAATGGTATTGGTCCAAGGTATCTTGTCTGAAGTGTTGACCCCAGGGATTTGGTCCAAGGTATTGCTTCTAAGTGGTTTTGGACCATGGTATTGAGTAAGGCCTAAGACTATAAAAGGAGGAGGATATCATTAGGCAAAGGTTCTCAAGTATTGAATATCTAATAAAACGCAAGATCTAGACTATTGGTCATTGGGTTATGGTGCATAGCTGGATCTGAATCAAGGAGGAATCTGAGTGCTTGAAGAAGGATAAGTTCTATTGATGGGTCAAGATCTTTAGGCTTGATGAGAAATCTGTACGCAGGTTCAGTATATCAAAGGTGCATATACACGTTGATTCGAGATTCCAAAATAGCGTATACGCAAGTTGGACTTGGGAAGAGTGCGTATGCACACAGGTTTGTCACATTAAATTAGCGTACATCTCATAGAATATGCTTTAGCTACTTCTGTTTTGCTACTGCAACATTTTGGGTTCTAGCTTGGGTTCTGGTTACTGGTATAGTATTTATGTTACAGCTTTTAGAGAAGAGATTGGTTGATTTAGTTTGGTTGGTAGAAGTAGATTGGTTGATGTAGAGGTTTGATTGATGTTATTGATGGATCCAGTTTGAAAATTTATGAAACAAGGTCCCTAGAAGAAAAGAGAAGGTTGTATCCTTCTATAGGTTAGCACCTACGTACTAGTAAACACATCAACTAGTACAAAAGCTAAGGGGGTTGAAGCTCCCTTCCAGGAGAAACTAGAGAATGAGAGAAGATTGTAGCTTTCTGCAGGTAAAATCCTATGTACTGGTATAGGACTGCACCAGTACAAAAACATTGTAAAAAGAAGTTTCTTATTAAAAGAAGATAGAGACAAATTACAGTAGGTGGTTTTCACCCACATTGGGTTTCCACCTTATGTCTTGTGTTCTTGTGTGTGATTGTCTACTCTATTTTTATTGTACCTGGTTACTGTTTATATGGTTCTGATGAACAGATTAATGATTAACATCTGAAGAATTAACTAAATTATAAGTTTGTAGGTTATACACTAGTTTCCTTAACTATAGTTGCATATATATGCAAGTTTCACTAACTGAAGTAGCGAATACAAATATGATTGTGAAATGAAAAATAATTGACTTACTAATATTGATTCGCCCCCCCTCTTAATATTATTTCCAACAATTTGTATCAGAGCAGGTCCTTCAGAAGAAGCTTGATCACTTGAAGGAAGATCCATCATCATGAGTAACCAAGAAAAAGAAGGATCTATCAGACCTCCAATCTTTGATGGGACCAACTTCTTCTATTGGAAGGTAACAACCACAAGATATCTTCAGTCTAAAGGAATAGATGTCTGGGAGATCATAGAAGGAGGATATACCTTTCCCTCTGCCATTCCTATAGATGCAGTAGGTAAAAAGAAATATGAAACCAATGCTAACGATGTCATTATATTATTAGGGAGTCTATCACAATCAAAATTTTTCAAATTCATGTAGCTCAAATCTGCCAAGGAAATATGGGACAACCTCATACTAAGTTATGAAGGAGATTCTCAGGTAAAACATGCAA
Organism: Pinus taeda; assembly: GCA_000404065.3. Taxonomy (NCBI): domain Eukaryota; kingdom Viridiplantae; phylum Streptophyta; class Pinopsida; order Pinales; family Pinaceae; genus Pinus; species Pinus taeda. The sequence continues at coordinate 29,207 of APFE031443877.1, forward strand.
AACTACAAACTTTCCGAATACAATATGAAACTCTCAAAATGCACAATGATGAAAATATAGCTAATTACTTCTTACGAGTAGATGATATTGTTAATTGCATGAAGAATTTGGGTAAAGAGATAAAAGAAGTTACTTTAGTTGAAAATATTTTAAGATCCTTGTCTACTAAGTTTGAATCAAAAGTGTCTACCATAGAAGAAAAGAAGGATCTTTAGATTATTACTATGACACAGTTGCACAGAATATTAACTACTTTCGAAATGAGAAAAGGAGGTCCATCAGAGATGAGAGAAGTTGCATTCAAAGCTACAAGAAGAGAAGAATCATGGCATATTTCAGAAGGAGAGGAAGAAGTAATCTTCGTCAAAAACCTTCAACGAGGTACCAGTTCCAGAAGATTCAGAGGTAAACTACCTTTCAAATGTTTTTCTTATGGAAGAGTTGGTCATTATGCTGCCAAATGTCCTCATAAAGACAAGTTTAATAAAGGTAAATAACCCAAAAAATGGAATAGAAAACAAAGTGTAAGTAAGAAGAGTTACTACGCATGAAGATAGCAATAGTCTATGAAGCAGTGATGAAGATGAAAATAGTGATAACTATAGACTTCTAATGGATTTTGAAGATGATAATTTCTTGGATGCTTTTGAAGAAATGGTCTTTATTAAGAAATTTCTAAACTTAAATTTTTTTTTAGAATAAAATAACATGATTATTGATACTCTGACATTCCAACTTGATGAAAGGGAAAAACACAATGAAAAATTAGAATGTGAAATTGTGGGTCTAAGAAAAGATATTGAGAAAACAAAAGCTCTCAATCTCAGATTTGTGAAAGGATCAGAAGCTTTAGATGAAATTATCAAAGTGCAGCATTCTCCTCGGATAAAATAGGTCTTGGATATACTAAAGAAGCATCTCAAGTACCAAAGCCATCAACCTCCAAAATCTATCTTGATGCAGCAAGGAATAGTGAACAGTTTGACCATCATCAGCAAAGGCACAAAGAAAATCACCAAGTAAATTGGGTCCAACCTACTTCAAGGATGAACAGAAGCTACAACCAACCTCAGGTAAATCATACTTAATTTGCTTCAAGAATGAATGCCAATGGAAACTACAATCACCAGGTCAGTAGGTTCGATAATTGTAGGAATTTCTTTAATGGCCAATCTTTCTCATGTCATAACTTTGGACACAAAGTTTCTCAATGTCTTGCTTACAAGACCATCATGACTAGAGAAGCATGAAATCAAAGGAATGTGACTGGGAGCATGAAAAGGACCTACAATAACTTCTCTGCTCTTAAAAATGAAATAGAATGCTCTATCTGTAACAACTTTGGTCATGAAGATTCTGATTGCAAGAGTAATTTTTGGCAAACATCTTAGAAGGAGCAGACTTCATTGGGTCCCAAAACATGGAGAAAGAAAGAACCGCAAACAGAAAGATGTGGTATAGCTCTATATGTTGAAGGATAAGAAAATCAATGGTACATCAACAGTGGATGCTTGAAAAACATGACAGGTGATAAAGAAAAACTTCAATCATATAATGCCTTAGAGAAAGAAAATAAGGTCTCATTTGGTAATGACACTCATGCTGTCATAAAAGGTAAAGGATTTGTTCTCTTAAAAGAAAAGGTTAAAGCTGGAAATGTTATGTATGTTTATGGTCTAAAGCATAACCTTTTGAGTGTAAGTCAAATGTGTGATCAAGGAAATGAAGTAGTATTTTGATCAAATGGATGTGTTGTTCACGAGCTTGATACAGGTGAAACTGTGATCAAAGGTATAAGAACTCCAAATAACTTATACATACTCAAGGGAGGACAAAAACAATGCTATCTAAGCAAAACTAATGAACATTGACTATGGCACAGAAGATTGGGGCATTTAAGCTTCCCTCAACTAAGAAAGCATGTAAATATCAAGATATTCATGATCTTCCTGATATCCGCATTCCAGAGAATACAATATGAAAATCATGTCAATTTGGTAAGCAAACCAGGGCACATTTCCCTAAAAAGGAAGGATCAGCTAGTAAGCCTCTTGAACTTGTTCATACAGATTTATGTGGTCCTTCAAAGAAAAATTCACCTCGTGGAGAAGAGTACTTTATATTTTTCATTGATGATTTTTCCAGAATGTGTTGGATAGGACTTCTGAAGCTTAAAGATGAAGAATTTGAAAAATTCAAATCCTTCAAAGCTTTGGTTGAGAATGAATCAAAACATAAAATCAAATGTCTCAAATCTGATCGAGGAGGGGAATTTACAAATAAATGAATTCTTTGACTTTTGTGAAGAACATGGAATAAGAAGGGAATTCTCCACTACAATGACTCCTCAAAAAAAAGGAGTGGTAGAAGGAATGAATAAAACAGTTCAACAAATGGCGCGTGCTATGCTAGATGACTCTAGAACTCCTGCAAACGTTTTGGGTGAAGTTGCATTCGCTGTCATCACTATCCTCAACAAAACAAACATTCGGGTAAACAACACTCAAACTCCTCATGAAATTTGGTATGGTAAGACTCCTACTGTAAAATATTTCAAAATTTTTGGAAGAAAATGTTACGTCAAAAGGACTGATGAAAAACTGGGCAAGTTTGAACCTAGAGCAGATGAAGGCATTCTCCTTGGCTACTCTTCCCGAAGTAAAGGATATAAGTGCTATAATAAAAGAATTGGGAAAATTGTTGAAAGCATTGATGTTATGGTTGATGAAGCAGGAAAAAATCTAAAGCAAGTAAAAACCAAAGAGCACGGAGAAGATTAGGACTATCTTGAAGAAGAAACCAATGAAGCACCAGAAGAACAGAGAATGGAAGAAGAAAAGACTCCATCTAGGTACATTTAGAAGAATCATCCAAAGACCCAAATTTTGGGGCAGAAAGAGGCATGTGTGCAGACAAGAAGAACTATTATAGAAGCTTCAAGCTATCTAGCATTGCTTTCCTCCATCGAACCACAAAATGTACATGAAGCATGTAAATATGAATGTTGGGTCAAGGCCATGAATGAAGAGCTTGAGAAAATTGAAAAGAATAATACTTGGGAATTAGTTCCTAGACCTCATGATAATAATATCATTGGAACCAAATTGATATTCAAAATCACGCTGAATGAGAATGGAGAAGTTATTAGAAACAAGGCTAGACTTGTTTGTAAAGGATATGCTCAAGAAGAAGGTATAGATTTTGAAGAAACTTTTGCACTTGTTGCTAGACTTGAAGCCATAAGAATGTTTCTTGCTCTTTCTAGCTTTCAGAACTTCAAAGTATATCAAATGGATGTAAAATCTACCTTTCTTAATGGAGATTTAGAAGAAGAAGTATATATTGAGCAACTGGATGGATTCATCCTTGGAAATGATCCAAAACTTGTATGCAGACTCAGAAAATCTCTCTATGGTCTAAAACAAGCTCCAAGGGCTTGGTATTATCGTCTTGACAAATACCTTCATCAACAAGGTTTTTCAAAAGGATCAACTGATATCAATCTATATATGAAAATTGATAATGATAAATTGCTAATACTTGCTGTATATGATGATGATATTATTTTTGGTAGCAATGAAGAAGCCATGAGTCAAAACTTTGCCTTGGTAATGCAAAAAGAATTTGAAATGTCCCTGCCTAGTGAAATCACATATTTTCTTGGTTTGCAAGTTCAACAACATAAATATGGTTTTTTTCTATCACAAACCAAGTATCTCAAACAGATCTTGAAAAAATATTCCATGGAAGACTCTAAACCAGTATGTACCCCTATGGTAACACGATGCAGCCTCAGCACAAATGATGAATCAACAGCAGTACATCAACCAACCTATAGATCCATGATTAGTAGTCTGCTCTATCTAACAAGTATTTGACCAAACATCATGCATGTAGTAGGAATAGCTAGAATATTCCAAGAAAATCCAAAGGAATCACACCTTCAGGCAGTCAAAAGGATCTTCAAATATCTTCAAGGAACTCAGAACTTTGGGTTATGGTATCCTAGGGGTACAGATCTTACCCTTCATGCATATACAGATGTATATTGGGTAGGAAGCATGGATGATAGAAAGAGCACTAGTAGTGGTGCATTCTATATGGGTTCTAGATTAGTATCTTGGTTTAGCAAGAAACAAACTTCAATTACATTATCTATAGCTGAAGCAGAATATGTGGCTACTGCATCTTGCTGCACACAACTTCTTTGGATGATGCAAACTTTGCAAGACATTCAAATCACATGCACTCCACCCATATCCATTCTATGTGATAATACAAGTGCAATCAGTATTTCAAAGAACCCAGTCATGCATTCAAAGACCAAGCACATACCTATCAAATATCATTTTCTCTGAGAACAAGTGCTTGAACTAAATGTCAAATTGGAGTATGTTCCATCCAAAGAACAAGTTGTTGATATATTCACCAAACCACTACCTAGAGAGACATTTGAATACCTCAAACAGAAGCTAGGAGTAGTTGATGCATCATCTTGCTGTTGAAATTCATCTGTTTTATAGAAAAGTGGTTATACACGAGTTTCATGAAGTGTGTCCATGTATATATATTTATTTACATGGGTACAGTCGCGTATCTGTTGGCTTGAAGAAAATCAATGGGCTAGACTTAGGATGAATAGAGTATGATATCAGTCTATCAGAGACCATCCGGCACAAGTTCAAGGGGAGCATATACTTCTAAATGCATTGTTGGCATTATCTTAGAAGATCTTGGTGCAATTTCACAGTTGTTTTGATTCAGGTGGAACAAGTGCAAAGGGAGATCATGGTTAATGGTGACTGACAGATGCTACAGATGATAATTGCTAATGACTATCATAATATTGTTTTAGATATTTTGTCTCTATGTCATGTATATCTTTTATTATCAAGGTCATGTAACGACCTATTTTGGTTTCCCCACTATTCCTGGGATGAATGAAGTAATGTTCTTATTTTGACATATATAAACTTTTGGTATATCCCCACTTGGTTGGGTGGATGAGTCAATCTTGGTATATCCCCACTTGGTTGGGAGATGGATGTATGTATAAGTATTTGGTGATATAAAGGTCATGTATGATGTATAGAGTCTTTTTCTTCTTGTCAGAACATCTTTTTGCAGATCTTGCTTACAGGCAGGGGAAGCATGGACATCGTTCTTCAGTAGATCAAAGAATTCAACATGTACTTAGGGGGAGCATAACCCTTTGCCCTTGATGAAAAAGGGGGAGAGTGACTTGGGGTTGCCATCAAGTCCAAAGGGGGAGA
>APFE031443877.1:34972-55175 GCA_000404065.3 Pinus taeda
GTACAAGTTGGAAAACTTGGTTTTGGTGTGTGGTATTTGGTCCTTGGTATTTTGACCCATGGTATTGATCCAAGGTATCTTGTCTGAAGTGTTGACCCTAGGTATTTGGTCCAAGGCATTTCTTCTAAGTGGTTTTGGACCATGGTATTGAGTAAGGCCCAAGACTATAAAAGGAGGAGGAGATCATTAGGCAAAGGAACTCAAGTATTGAATATCTAATAAAGAGAAAGATCTAGACTACAGGTCATTGGGTTATGGTGCATAGCCGGATCTGAATCAAGGAGGAACCTGAGTGCATGAAGAAAGATAAGTTCTATTGATGGGTCAAGATCTTTAGGCTTGATGAGAAATCTGTATGCAGGTTCAGTATATCAAAGGTGCATATACATGCCGGTTTAGGATTCCAAAATAGCGTATACACAGGTTAGCCTTGGGAAGAGTGCATATACATGCAGGTTTGTCACATTAAAGTAGTGTACATCTCATAAAATATGCTTTAGCTACTTCTATTTTGCTGCTGCAATATTTTGGGTTCTAGCTTAGGTTCTGGTTACTAGTACAGTATTATGGTTATAGCTTTCAGAGAAGAGATTGGTTGATGTAGATGTTTAATTGATGTTATTGATGGATCCAGTCTGAAAGTTTATGAAACAAGGTCCCCGAAAGAAAAGAGAAGGTTGTAGCCTTTTGTAGGTCAGCACCTACATACTAGTAAACACATCAACTAGTACAAGAGCTAAGGGGGTTGAAGCTCCCTTCCAAGAGGAGCTGGTGAATGAGAGAAGGTTGTAGCCTTCTGTAGGTAAAAGCCTGTGTACTGGTATATGATTGTACCAATACAGAAACATTGTAAAAAGAAGTTTCTTATTAAAAGAAGATAGAGACAAATTGTAGCAGGTGGTTTTCACCCACATTGGGTTTCCACCTTATATCTTGTGTTCTTGTGTGTGATTACCTTCTCTATGTTTACTGTATCCGGTTATTGTTTATATGGTTCTGATGCACAGATTAATGATCAACATCTGAAGAATTAACTAAACTATAAGTCTGCAGGTTATATGCTAGTTTCCTTAACTACAATTGTGTATATACGTAGGTTTCACTAACTGAAGTAGCGTATACAAATCTGATTATGAAATGAAAAATAATTGACTTGTTAATACTGATTCACCCCCCTCTCAGTATTATTTCCAACAATTGGAATCAGAGCAAGTCCTTAAGAAGAAGTTTGATCGCTTGAAGGAATATCTATCATCATGGGCAGCTACGAAAGAGAGGGATCCATTAGACCACCAATATTTGATGGGAGCAACTTCGTCTATTGGAAGGTAAGAACCACAACCTATCTTCAATATCTTGGAATAGATGGTTGGGAAATCGTGGAAGGAGGATATACATTTCCATCACCAATTCCTACAAATACGGCAGGTAAAATGGTGTATGAAACAAATGCCAAGGTTTCCAATATACTATTGGGGAGTCTATCACAATTAGAATTTGTCAAGGTTATGTAGCTCAAAACTGCCAAAGAAATATGGGACAACATCGTTCTAAGCTATGAAGGAGAAAATCAGGTAAAACGTGCAAAATTACAATCTCTAATAATTCAATATGAAACTCTCGAAATGCAATGATGAAAGTATACCTCATTACTTCCTATGTATAGATGAGATTGTTAATCACATGAAAAACTTGGGTGAAGAGATAAAAGAAGTTACTTTAGTTGAAAATGTTTTAAGATCCTTGTCTTCTAAGTTTGAATCAAAAGTTTTTGCCATAGAATAAAAGTAGGATCTTCATAGTATGACTATGACACAGCTGCACGGAATCCTAACTGATATTGAAATGAGAAAAGGAGGTCCATCAAATATGAGAGAAGTCGCATTCAAGGCCTCGGGAAGAGAAGAAGTCAATGAATCGGGACAGATTTCAGAAGGAGAGGAAGAAGCAAACTTTGTCAAAAACCTTCAATGTGGTTTTGGAAGATTCATAGGTGACCTACCTTTCAAATGCTTTGCTTGTGGAAGAGTCGGATATTATGCAACCAAATGTCCTCATAAAGATAAGATTGATAAAGGTAAGGAACCAGAAAAATGGAATAGAAAATATACTGTAAGTAAGAAGCACTACTATACGCATGAAGATAGCGATGGTTTATCAAATAGTGATGAAGATGAATATGGTAATGATTATAGACTTTTGATGGCTTTTGAAGATGATGATTTCTTTGATGCTTTAGATGAAGATGGTCTCTATGAAGAAATTTCTAAACTTAAAATCTGTTTAGAAGAAAAGAGTATGATTATAGATACTCTAACATTCCAACTTACTGAAAGGGAAAAACACAATGAAAAGTTAGAATGTGAAATTGTGGGTCTAAGAAACGATATTGAGAAAACAAAAGCTCTCAATCTTAGATTTGTGAAAGGATCAGAAATGTTAGATGAAATTATCAAAGTGTAGCATTCTCCTATGATAAATACAGGTCTTGGATATACTAAAGAAGCATCTCAAGCACAGAAGTCATCAACCTCCAAAAGCTATCTTGATGCAGCAAGGAGAAGTGAACGGGTTGACAGTCGTCAGCAAAGGCATAAAGAAAATCATCAGGTAAATTTGGTTCAATCTACTTCAAGGATGAACAGAAGTTATAACCAACCACAGGTAAATCAGTCTCAATTTGCTTCAAGAACAAATGTCAATGGAAACTACAATCATCAAGTCAGTAGATTTGATAATCGCAAGAATTTCTTTAATGGCCAATTTTTTCCATGTCATAACATTGGACACAAAGCTTCTCAATGTGTTGCTTACAAGACCATCATGACTAGAGAAGCACGAAATCAAAGGAATGTGACTGGGATCATGAAAAGGGCCTACAATAACTTTTCTGCTCTTGAAAATGAAATAGAATGCTCTATCTGTAACAACTTTGGTTATGAAGATTGTAAATGCAGGAGTAAATTTTGGCAAAGATATCAGAAGGAGAAAGCTTCATTGAGTCCCAAAACATGGAGAAAGAAAGAACCGCAAACAAAAAGATGTGGAATAGCCTTGTATGCAAAAAGTCAAGAAAATCAATGGTATATCGATAGTGGATGCTTGAAACACATGACAGGTGATAATATAAAAAATTCAGTCATATACTGCCTTAGAAAAGGAAAAGAAGGTCTCATTTGGTAATGACACTCCCGCAGTCATAAAAGATAAAGGATCTGTTCTTTTAAAAAAAAAGGTTAAAGCTGCGAATGTTATGTATGTTGATGGTCTAAAGCATAACCTATTAAGTGTCAGCCAAATGTGTGATCAAGGAAATGTAGCAGTATTTCGATCAAATGGATGTGTTGTTTGTGAGCTAGATATAGGAGAAACAGTGATCAAAGGTGTAAGAACTCCAAAAAATTTGTACATACTCAAGGGAGGACAACAATAGTGCTATCTAAGCAAAAATTATGAACAATGGCTATGGCACAGAAGACTGGGGCATCTAAGCTTCCCTCAAATAAGAAAATCATGCAGATACCAGGCGGTTCGTGATCTTCCGGATATCCGCATTCTAGAAAATACAATATACAAATCATGTCAATTTGGTAAGTAAACCATAACACATTTCCCTGAAAAGGAAGGATCAGCTAGTAAGCCTCTTGAACTTGTTCATACTAACTTACATGGACCATCAAGGAAAAAGTCACCTCATTGAGAAGAATATTTTATATTGCCCATTGATGATTTTTCAAGAATATGTTGGATAGGACTTCTAAAGCATAAAGACGAAGCATTCAAAAAGTTCAAAGCCTTCAAAGCTTTGGTTGAAAATGAATCATATCACAAAATCAAATGCCTCAAGTCTGATCGAGGAGGGGAATTTACCTCAAATGAATTCTTCGACTTATATGAAGAACATGGAATAAAAAGGGAATTATCTACTGCAAGAACTCCTCAATAAAATGGAGTGGTAGAAAGGATGAACAGAATTGTTCAACAAATGGGTCGTTCTATGTTAGATGAGTCTGGAACTCCTACAACCTTCTCGGGTGAAGCTGCATTTGCTGCCATCACTATTCTCAACAAAACAAATGTCTGGGTAAATAGCACTCAAACTCCACATGAACTTTGGTATGGTAAGACTCCTAAAGTAAAATACTTCAAAGTTTTTGGAAGCAAATGTTACATCAAAAGGATTGATGAAAAACTTGGCAAGTTTGAACGTAGAGCAGATGAAGGCATTCTCCTTGGTTACTCTTCCCAAAGTAAAGGATATAAGTGTTATAATAAAATAACTGGGAAAATTTTTGAAAGTATTGATGTTGTGGTTAATGAAGTAGGCAAAAATCCAAAGAAGGTAAAAACCAAAGATTATGAATAAGATGAGGTCTATCTTTCCACATCAAATCAGACTAATTCAGAAGAAGAAACAAATGAGGTACCAGAAGAACAGATAAGGGTAGAAGAAAAGACTCCATCCAAGTATGTTAAGGAGAGTCATCCAGAGACTCAAATTTTGGGGCAGAAAGAGGTAGGTGTGCAGATAAGAAGAACTATTACAGAAGCTTCAATCTATCTAGCATTGCTTTCCTCCATCAAACCGCAAAATGTAAATGAATAATGCAAAGATGAATGTTGGGTGAAGGCCATGAATGAAGAACTTGAGCAGATTAAAAAGAATAATACTTGGGAATTGGTTCCTAGACCTAATGATAAGAATTTCATAGGAACTAAATGGATATTCAAAAACAAGCTAAATGAAAATGGAGAAGTTATTAGGAACAAGGCCAGACTTGTTTGTAAAGGGTATGCTCAACAAGAAGGTATAGACTTTGAAGAAACTTTTGCACCTGTTGCTATACTTGAAGCCATAAGAATGTTCCTTGCTCTTTCTAGCTTTCAGAAGTTCAAAGTATATCAAATGGATATGAAATCTACCTTTCTTAATGGAGACCTAGAAGAAGAAGCATATATTGAGCAACCAGATGGATTCATCCTTGGAAATGATCCAAAACTTGTATGCAGACTCAGAGAGGCTCTCTATGGTCTAAAACAACCTCAAAGGGCCTGGTATTATCATCTTAACAAATACCTTCATCGACAAGGTTTTTCAAAAGGATCAGCTAATAATAATCTATATATAAAAATTGACAATGATAAATTACTAATATTTGATGTGTATGTTGATGATATCATTTTTGGTAGCAATGAAGAAGCCATGAGTCAAAACTTTTCTTTGGTAATGCAGAAAGAATTTTAAATGTCCTTTCTTGGTGAGTTCACATATTTTCTTGGTTTACAAGTTCAACAAAATAAAGATGGTATATTTCTATCACAAACCAAGTACCTCAAGAAGATCTTGAAGAAATATTGCATGGAGGATTCTAAATCAGTATGTACCCCTATGGTAACAAGATGTAGCCTCAGCTCAAACGATGAATCAGCAGTTGTACATCAACCAACCTACAGATCCATGATTGATAGTCTGCTTTATCTAACAGGTACCCGACCAGACATCATGCATGCAGTGGGAATAGTTGGAAGATTCCAAGCAAATCCAAAGGAATCACACCTTCAGGCAATCAAACGGATTTTCAAATATCTTCAAGGAACACAAAACTTTGGTTTATGGTATCCTAGAGATATAGTCTTACACTTCATGCATATACAGATGCAGATTGGGCAAGAAACATGGATGACATAAAAAGCACTAATGGTGGTGCATTCTATATGGGTTCTAGATTAGTGTCTTGGTTCAGCAAGAAACAAAGTTCAATTGCATTATCTACAGTTGAAGCAGAATATGTGGCTGTTGCATCTTGTTGCACACAAATATTTTGGATGATGCAAACATTGCAAGAAATTCAAATCACATGTACTCCACCCATCTCCATTCTATGTGATAATACACGTGCAATCAATATTTCAAAGAATCCAGTCATTCATTCCAAGACCAAGCACATACCTATTAAATATCATTTTCTCTGGGAACAAGTGCTTGAACAACAGGTCAAATTAGAGTATTTTCCCTCCAAGGAACAGGTTGCTGATATATTCACCAAAACACTACCTAGAGAGACATTTGAATACCTCAGACAGAGGCTAGGAATAGTTGATGCATCATCTTGTTGTTGACACCTATCTATTTCAAAGAACAATGGTTGTACACAAGTTTCATGAAGCGTATCCACATACATTTGCCAGTCACTATGGATACAACCGCATATATATTGGTTTGAAGAATATCAGTGGGTCAGACTCAAGATGAAAAGAGTCTAATATGGATCTGATAGTGATCATCTGGCACAGGTTCAAGGGGAGCATATACTTCTAATAATGCATTGTTGGCATTATCTTAGAAGATTGTGGTACAATTTCACAGTTGTTTTTTATTTAGGTGCAGAGGGAGATCATGGTTGCTATTCTGGATAGTGATTGACAAATGTTGCTAATGATAGTTTATGATGACTATCATAGTCTTGTTTTTAGATATTTTGTCTCTATGTTATGTATATCTTTTATTATCAAGTTCATGTAATGACCTATTTTGTTTCCCCACTATGCTTGGGATGGATGATGTAATGTTCTTGTTTTATCATGTATAAACTTTTGGTGTATCCCCACATGGTTGGGTGGATGAGTCAATCTTGGTATATCCCCACTTGGATGGGATATGGATATATGTATGTGCCTTTGGTGATAGGAAAGTCATTTATGATGTATACATTCATGTTCTTCTTGTAGAACATCTTTTTGCAGACTTTGCTTATATTCAGGGGGAGCATGAACAACACACTTCAGCATATTAGAGAATTCAGCATGTACTCAAGGCAAGGATAATTTTAGGGGTGAATGTTCGCCCTTCGGCGAAATTAAGGGGTTTTAAATTTTTAGTGGGCGAATATTTTGTATCATAGTACATTTTTACAAATCACCTCAAATAGCCCACCTTATTTTAAGGGAGAGGGTAAAAAAGGTAAATTTAGCCTTGAAATTAGGAGTTACAACCTTCCATTCGCCCATTTTCAAGAATAGGTTTTATTTAAGTGAATCCTATGGGCCAAAGGCCCAAATACCATATTTATAGAAGAGGTATGGTAAATTAATAAAAATATAAATAAATGAGAGGTATGGTAAATAAATAAAGCATTTTTTATATTTACTCCATAAGTCACCTTATATACATGCAAGGGTGTAAACAAATAAAAATATAAGTAAAGTGGAGGTATGGTAAATAAATAAAACGTCTTTTTATACTTACTCAAAAGGTATTGTAAATAAATAAAAATATAAATAAACTAGACACATGGTAAATAAATAAAATCTCTTTTTATATTTAGTCCATAACCCTCGTTCTATTTATGAAGACTTAAGAAAGAGGTTTTGTTTAAGTGAATCCTATGGGCCAAATACCATATTTGTAAAAGAGGTATGGTAAATTAATAAAAATATAAATAAACCAGAGGTATGGTAAACAAATAAAAACATTTTTTATATTTACTCCATAAGTCACCTTATATTTACTAACACTAAAAAAATGTGTCATATTTAGGTGAAGCATATGGGCCAAATTATTATTAATACCATGCAAAAAAAACATTATTGACTGTAATATTAGTATTAATAAAAATAAATATGGAACATGGTATTGACCCATGGTATTCAAGTGGAATGTAGCCTATTTAAAGGGGGGGAATTAAACCAGCATAGATCCATCTTTACTCTGGATCTACTAAGCGCCGAGAGGGATCAAATATCGTGATATGCAAACTAGCATAGAGTGAAAACATATTTGATCCCTCTCGGGGCTTGGTAAGGTCAAGAGTAAAAAGGGATCTTGTAATTAATGTCACTTAAACATTTTAACTTGGTTAAATAAAAAATAAAAAAAAATCAAATTATAATTTTATTAAATTTTTTTAAATTAATGAATAGTAGTTTTTAAGCTCACATTTATGATAACCCATGGTATCCATGGTATTCATGTGAAGCAACTAATTTTAAAGGGGAAATTCTATCAGCTTAGATCCATCTTAATTCTGGGTCTACCAAGTGCTGAGAGGGATAAATACATTTCATCCAGTGGTAGATGTGGAGTTAAGATCGATATAGGTTGGTTTTTATGATAATGAAGATATTAAATGGACTTATGAAATTATATCCTAAAAAACATCTTAAGGCGAATGGTTAAAGCTACATTTAGTCACTTCAAAAAATATAGTAAAAAATACCAATATCTCCATTAATATTGGTTTTTTTTATTTAACAAAAAAAACCAAAACAGTGAAATCTTATCACTCTTTCCGCATCACTTATCACTCTTTACGCATCACCCTCGCAGAAGAGAGATAGTTGTTGCCCAGATTTCTTGTTAGAAAAATATGCTGGTTTGTACAACCTTTCATCTTCTTTGTTATTCTTAGTTTGTCGTAATGATTTGTAGGAGTTGGGCCACTACACCATATTGTCCTAAAAAGCAGATATTGTGCACGAAAAAGGAAATTAATCCACATGTTACAACGTTGTTAAAAAATGCAAGATTATGAAGGTAGTGAATTATGCTAATAAGCAATTTAGATTGGGAGAGACGAAATTGAATTTATTATTTAATTGAAGATTTCCAATTAAAATAATAATAAATCTACATTTATATATTTATATATTGATTGGAAGGCTTCTAACAATGATCACTTCTTTACATTAGATCCCCTTGAGGCCTTTGGGATACCTACTACTTTCTTATATTATATAGTTGGGGCTTGCTATTTGTTGGCGTGTTGGGGTCAACAAACTTGATGTGGTTTTTTTTATCTCACAGTTGGAGCCTATGGAATAAGAAAGAAATTTGATAGCTTGACAAAAGTGGTAGAGAAAAGATTAATCTCTCCTACCTTGACATAGTTGGTGGTCAAAATCAACACCTACAAGAACTTTCTTGTGGAATATTATCAAAACTAATAGAAGGATGTGAAAGAGTGTATAGTAAGGACCTTGACAAACATGGCCATTGAAACTTGCAACATTGTTTGTAGGAAGAGAAAATTATGTTTCTTTTTTCCAAACATGTATGTTAATATATTACAGTTTAATGAATATGTTTTCCTATTATCATATATGGTTTCATACTTTAACAAAACATTCACCAAGACTTCACAATATTATATTATTCAGTGAAATATTTGCGAAGATCTTAAAAGATTTTATAATTCAGTGAAACATTCGCCATGACTTTACAAGATAATATCATCTGGTGAGAGATTCATCAAAAAAATTATATATACACATTATATTATTGATAAAATTGCCTCCCATTTTTCCTATGTATCATGGGGATTCCCCATTTATTATACATATAAATTTAGGGTGGTTCTTAAAATTTTCCCTGATACAACATTAGTAGCATGGTGGCATTTCGAGTACACAATTGGTTTACTTGCATTTGTTTTATGTTTGTTTCCTTTTCAATTCTTTAAGATTTTTAAATTTTTTGGTACTTTAAAAAACTCCAGACACTAATCCATGTTCAGGACGAGGATTAGCAATCAGAAAAGAAGTACTCAAGGATGATCAAGATTTTGGGAGAACTCTCTCAAATCCTAGCAATAGCGGGGATATCTACTTCTTAGGAAGAACAAATCTTGATAACAGTCAAGAACTTATCTACATCTCCAGAAGTGATAGAAAAACAACAAATCCATGAACCACATCCACGGGAAGATCTTCACCCTTGCAATCTTGTTGAAGAAATTAAAGAATCATGGACCAAATCCAATGGAGAGCAACCATTAGAACCTAAGATTGAATAGATTTTGACATGCCTATATCTGGATCCTCTAAGCACACAAGAGGATAATCACCTAATGCTAGAAGATCTACATGACATGGTAAAGGAGGATATTGTAAATGAGCCAAATAAAGAGGTAAACCATGAGCATTTTTATTTTATTGAAAATTGGTTTCAAGAAACTATAAGGCCATATCACTCCTTAATTCTTCCTTACATCTTGACATCATCATTAAAAATGTTGGTACTTCATAATCAGGTATGCATTGAGTATTATATTATGAACTTGAGTATGAGTGCATTTTTACACCTATTGCGCACATGGTAACATTGGAAATACTCCTATACTTGAGGAGAGGAATTTCTTTTTCTCAGGTAGAGTAGGATAGTAATAAATAAAGAAATAAGTGTTGCATATAATAGTTAGTTTAGTTATAAAATATAGTGCAACATTTTTCTCATTTGTTTTGTATCAGTGGGAATGTTAACAATTAAAGACAACTAGTTAAAAGTGGGAGATCTATGTTTCTATTGCATAATTTTGTTGCGGTCTCTTTTAGTTGCATAGTGTTTTAACGAAGATTTCCATTCAATCTTATTTCCAACAGCAACATGATTCAATTATTACTTTTCTTTCCCAGTTATTATTTATTTATGATAGTTAGATTTCTTTATAGTTTTTCTTTTTAATAAAGTAAGTTATTACCATTATGTTTGGAATCTTATGTGCAGTTAGAAATTATTGCATTACAACATTGTTTGGTATTGCATACCAAATGTCTGGCACCTTGTTTCAGCTAATGGGTACTAAGAATTTTGGTACCTATTTGTTATTTTGCAAGAAAAAGTAGGATTCAAGGATATTGTTCATTTGGGATACTTAAATATTGGAAGAATATTTTCAAAATCGGAAAAGACATCTTCATCAATGGAATGGAACACTTAGGGAAGTATTTAATTTTTTTTTCCTTAAATTGTTGAAAATTATGCATTCATGATTTATCATTAAGACTAGTATTTTACAATTTGATCGAATAAACAAATTCTTTCATAGAAGTTGAATCAAATGATAAATCCACACTATTCATGGCTGATATATCTCTTATATTTTAGAATTTCATTTTTCTTATTCATCTAGATTTATTATTGTCAATAATACTCAAAATATAGTTACCAAAGCATACTGAGGGGATTAAAACAAAGTTAAAAGGTCCATACAATGATACTAATGAAAAAAATGAAATTTAATACTATAAACATAACACCAAAGCATGATCTTTGAGCATTTTTATTGAGACTTGCAAGAGATTTGATGAAGTCTCTACTCATAGTGGAACACTACTTTAAAGGTCAAAACATACATGAAAACCCTTATTAGTATGACTTTACGTGTCTTTTGGTTATTCTTTGGCAGCCTCATCCATCTCACATTAAAAATTTCTCATTCATGTTGTGTCCTTTGAGTACCTATAAGTACCTTATGTGTCCAAGATATTATGCAGGTAATCTAAGTCACTCAAAAGGGTTTCATCCTATGCCTTTAAGGGGCTTTCTAAAGTTGCTCCCCCATATACCAATTACAAAAGCAATGACCACAATCTAAAACTAACATGATAGGAAACATGGGACTGGAGCCTTCAGTGAAAAATAAGTTTAAGAGACTAACCCGTCAAGGCTATGGATGTCTGTCGGCAATGGGTACTGACCTATGATACCACTAGGTAACCCCATCGGGGCTATGGACACTCGCGAGCAATGGGGCATTTTTCCTAAAGAAGTCTCAACCAAGCCAAGGCTTTTTTTCTACACGTATGATGGTTACTATATAGTGTTACAATAAAAGAAGCATGCTTGAATGAAGTCAAGGGTAAAAATGAACTCCATAAATTTGTTGCTAAAGAATGGTCTTAAGGTAACCTTGAGTCCTCTATCATTATTTTTTCATACTATACCTATGATCTAATTGTCTTAGAAGTGGGACCTATGATCACAGAGAATTAATGAAACTCAACTACACAACTTATCTATAGTACTTGGATAACTATAAGACTTTGGGATTTGGTTAATAATAACTAATTTTTCATTGGTTCATCATTTGTTGTGATCACAAAAAACCTCCTACCTACAAATAAGGGGATCCCCTTAAATTTATAAAAGGTTTCTTTTTCTTGAGCATAAAACTATTAAAGATTGATGAAATCATATGTAATGAGTGATTTGAAATTTATTTTATGATTGGTGTTAGTTTAGCATCATTTTAATAAATCTGAGATTTATTTTTGTTTAGTATTCATCTCATTAGTTCCGTCTTTTTGCTTTCCAAGATCCTTTGTACTAGATCCATCTCAACAACCCTCCTCACTTCTCCAGTACCTCACCTTGTTTGCATGAGGACATGCAAAACCTCGGGCATGGGGGGAAGTGGTTGTTGGTACCTTTTCAACATCATCATTTTATTCTCTTCATCTTCCTTTAGCATATTGGATTGGAACTCATCAACTCCAACTCTTCCAAATCATTCCAGACTCTCGGCCTTATTTTGCCTCATCTTCAACTTGATACAACTTCCATTATAGTTTGTGGTACAAATCAAAATTCAAAAGGTATACCTGAGGTAAAACATGTTTAAAGGCTCTTTAACTCATTAAAATTTAAGGAAAATTGGTGATTAGTCACTTCTTATTCCATAGATATTCACCTTTACTAAACCACCATTAACCCCCTCATTTCCAAATCCATCCATGTGCACTAAGAAATAATTTCATAGGCGAGGATTTTATTTGCATGAGGGCGTGAAAAGTCATAAGCATGGGGGAGATGTTGGGCCCTGAATATTTCATATCATTGATTATATAAATACTCTATTCATGAACCATATTCCCACATTTAAGATACTTTTCATAGCATTATACCATCAATTTTCACTAAATGAACATCTTCTACCATGTGGTTAATTAGGATGGATTTCCTATATTTTTAATGATTAAATGTGTTTTTAAAATGGTTTTATCAATGAAGGTTTATTAATTTGGTTATGTGACCAAGAAGCATGTTCGAATATGGAAATCTCAATGACAATTTGGTAGTTCAGCAATTCGGTACTTTGTTATGCACTTATGGAGGGAAAAAATTAAAAATTATAAAATCTATTTTTATTTTCTCTAGCATGGTAAATTAGGTGCCACATGGACCTAATATGCTAATACAATCCTTGGAATATACTCATCTGACACATGGGATCCTACCATGTGATTTAAGGTACAACCAAAAATATGTAACAAATTTGAAATTGTCATGTTCCACCTCGATTTTCGAGAATATGGTGGTGAATATCAAGAATCCAAGCATTGTGTTGGTGAAAAATATAGTGATTTACCTTAACGTCAAACCATTTGCCAAAATTGCATACGGTGGCAAAGTTACAGCATGTTCTTCGAAGCCGTTTTGTATAAAGTTTTTTAAAACCTAGATTGGCAAACAATATAACAATGATTTTTGGGCACAATTTCAGAGGCCATGAAATCAAATAAGGAAATTAAAAGAGAGTTTAATGTTGATAATATATCTATTTAGGCTCCATAGAACCATATCCCTAAAATGCATCATGGTCAAGAAGATATGGTTAGTTCTTTAACATTAATTTGTATAAAATTGCAAAAAAACAGAATTATGAGATTTTCCTCTAAATTGTAAATTAATTTTCTGAGTTTAGGGGATTGGATCTTATCCTTCCTCAATGGATTTTATGTATAAATAAAGCCTCAAAGGGCAGAGGAATAAGGTTTTTCATTATTGTAAGAGGAGTTCGTTCATTATTGTAATAGAGTAGATCAATGATTAGCTTTTGGAGAGATTTAGAGAGTTGTTTTGTAACAAAGATTTTTTTATGGGAATAAAGAATTGATGGTTGTTGAGTTGTGGTACAATTTCTTATCTTGATTTGAGATTTTCTTAGCAGCACTAACCTCCTCGGAAGGGCCCCTCAGTGTGGGTAAGTGTTGATATGCTTTGTAGATTAGTTTTACATCTAGCAATTTAGTTTTATTTTGCAATCAATTTATGTTCAATAAAACTTAGATATATTTACTTTCATGTTTTCAATTTAGTGTTTAGTACTTATCTTTAGGTTTAAGAAGTGAATTCCATTTGATTGAATATTTTATTTGATGTTCTTTCAATTTTTCATTAGATTTGTATCCACATAGTAATAGATTCATTGCTTTATTTTCAAATCTGTTAAGTAGAATGCATTAATCAAATTCAAACTGAGTTTTCTCAAGCTTAAAGAGTCAAACAAATTTAAATTGGTTTCTTAAAATGTTTTAATATCTTGAATTTCAATTAGAATTTTTGTACTTAATTCAATACTTAATCATAATTTCAAATTCCAACCTTTCTGTACTTAATTCAGTACTAGGTTTTGTACTAGAACAAAGTATTAAAAATATGTGTAATTTGTAGTTTAGGATTCTTTAATTAATTGAAGCTTTGTAGCTACTTGGTAAAATATTCCTACAGCAAATAAGAACTTGCAATATATCTCTAAGCCTGCTTAGCATTTATTTTTTATAGTTTGTTAACACATTTCTTGTAGTTTATTGTCTTGCTATATTTACTTGTCATGTACGCTTTTACTTACAATTGTCGGCATTTACTTTTCTACAATTTACTTTTTTTTGCAGTGTGTTTAATGGGTTTCATCACTATAGGATTAAAATCATTGAAGTCTCAAGACCTAATAAGCTACATATATAAAACTACATGAACATTAATTGTTTGTATATTTTTGTGGTGTGGTTTTTGAGATTCTAGGCTCGCATATTCCACAGTGTGCATATTCCATGTGAGCATTGTTAATAAAAGATTGTGGTTCAAAACTTGATAAGCATTAGAGTCCCATAGTCCAGTTACAAGTGTTAATCCTTAGTGATTAGTTCTTTCTAGTGTTAGTTGTTATCATAAGCTATAATAGGCTCTAATCCTGCATTTTTTGTGCCTTCATCTCTAATTCTTACGAGCCGGATTGATAATTAGATGTTGGAATTATAATACATATAATTCCACCAACATTTACTATTGTGATCCATAGAATTAGAGTTTTTTTGTGTTGTAACTAGGAGTGAATATGGCACCAAAAATTTCAAAGAATAAGATGTTGTTTCTATTGTGAGAATATGAGGATTATCTACATTATTTCCATAATCAAATGATGCTCCAACATCACCATTATTTTCCAACAAAAAAACTTCTCATTTGTCCTGTTGTGTGTCAGTGTTGATGAAATTTTCTTCAAGACTACTACTATGGTCTATTGCAAATTAGAAGATGAAAGGTGGGGGATACCTAGTGTTTATCTAGGCATGCCATCAGTGGTAATGGAAATGGAGACTATAAATTTCCCACTGCAATCTCAGTAGCAGCTTGTGTGCCTATTTCCATGACACCATTGTCACTAACCATAGTTAAGTTTGTACACTCAACATTTCCCAAAGAAAGTGAATTTTGCAAAAGGGAACTTAATTGGCTTTGATTCATTGCATTACCAGCCAAAATCAATGATCCACAGTTCAATCTTCTATTTAGGAAAACTAATAAAGTGACCAATTTCATGTTATTGTAATCATTGAGACGTGAGAGAGTTCACATTGGGAAACATATGATTTGATATTATTGCCCCGATATTCCTTAGCTTGCAGCCTTGTTTCAACCACAACCCCACCTACAACAATTGACCCTCAACATGTCGAGGGATAAATGCTTCTACCTGATGTGTCAGGGATGGAAAGATTCTGGGATGAGGAATTTCCTTGAGATGCTTATCTGAGTTGAGTATTTTGCAACATCAAGCACTAATTAAGCCTTTGAGCATGGACCTGTGAATCTAGAGACAAATGAAAATCCAAATTTTTTTCCAATGAGGAGTAGTGAGTGAAGCGACTATTGTGCCTTTCATATGTTTTAGTTAACATTAGAAGTCAATTTAGGCGTGAATAATTGAGTTGTTTATGCCAAATGTTCTCTAGAAATAGTGCACATAGAATAGATCTCTATCATGACCTAATGTTCTAAAAGTGTAATTTCTCCTAAGGAATTAGCCATGTATGTAATAAATGTATAAAATTCCACCTTGGCAATTAGTGTTAGAAGTAATGGACTAGCAAGACAAATAACTTGCAATTGTTTTTCCATAAAAGAAATCACTATAACAAATGGATTCTATCCTTTGTGATGAAAAAAACTCAACATCAAAAGAGAGCCAATAATTTGAGAAGACGCTATTTCTAATGCTATTATTGAGACTTGGGCTAGCCATACCAATGAGTATGACTAGCCATGCATGACCTCAAAATTGCATTATTATGCTTATCTTGCCATACATGTATTTTAGATATCAAACCATTATGCCACTTTGTCAGCCTACCATGATTTTTGAGGGCATGCTAAACTTGTTTTGGAAAACCACTTGTGGGGTTTGGGCCCTACAATTAGTTACCACATAATACCTTTTCGAAACCGATAGAATACCATTTCATACACCCCTTCCACCCCCACATTTTCCATCAAGCACCTTTTTGGGGCCGAAATAATTTAAGGTTGTTGATTTGGATAAGAATGGATCATAAATTCTCAAAAACATAAACATAACTTCTCCATTATCTGGAAAGCACTAAGTGCCTCTTTCTTAATCCTATCTCTTATTTAGAATATAAAATTAATGATGGAGAAAAGTAAGAATTGGGTTTGATCCCTAGCTTGGCTACAAAGAGCTTTTTATGTTATATGAGGAATTGGTGAATCCTCTACCTTATCAAAATTATGCACTTTTTGTATGATGGCTCATTTCTACAAGAGTTACATTCCAGGAGGAAATCTTGAATAAATACACAAGAGCTTAGTCTGAAAGGGATGAGGACAGAGGAATGGGTGTGATATACTTTTCTATTAGAAAAAAAGTGTAATTGAATTAGAACAAGGTGAAGGATTAAGATAGATTGGTTTGATTAAAGAATCTTATGGATGGCTCATATGGCATTGGTTACTAATCTCCATTTATGGAAGAATCATAAGAAAACCTAGGTTTTTGGTGGTCAAAGATGCGGACATGTTCAAGATAGTTTTTTTTTAGATAGCACTCTCTAATAAAGTATGATATACTTCAGAGGAGGTCCCAACAAGGACCAAACATATATATTTTATGTAAGCAACATGAAGAAACTATCTTTCTAGTGGTATGCCATGTTACTCCTGAAATATGGTGTGTTGTAGACACACTAACTAGAGGCATTGGAAAATGGGAAGAAGACTCCCTATCATAGGTCTACAAGGACTCTTATGAGGACCCTACGAGAAATCATTTCAAATATTTCTCATTGGAGATAAGTTGGGTAATATGGAGAACAACGAAATGGGTTATATTTAAAGAATTTTCTACCACTCCTTTATAGGTATACCTCCAAATCCAATATTGTTTTGGTGATTACATGATCTCTCCAAAGAAACAAATTCCTAGGCAGATTGTGCCCCCAAATATTGATGATACATTTCCTTGGGGATATTGTAAGTGTTCTGAAGATATTGTAGAAGACACTATCCACTAAACCAAGTACATGTTCAACATCACTAGTCCAAGTAGTTTTCATTGCACTCACAGAATTAGGTAGGTTTCCTACAACTAGGTAGATCCCATCATGTTTATCCATCAAAACTTCCTTCCAATAGTTTATGTTTTCTAAACCTTTGTCATTGAGATCAAGAATCATGGAGGAGATACTTTCTTGCAAAAACTACTTTGTAACATGTATACATGTATCCCCAAAACTCTTGCATGCTCTCCAAAAAGAGAGGTGGTTTTACGTTAACTATATTTCCATATTTTTCAACACATGGATGCTCTGAAAAAAATTATATGTGTTTTTTGCCACAATAGATCATCACAAATTATTTTGCATGGATGATGTTATCTGATAAATAAATAGCTCATTCTCAGAAGCATGTGCATCCATAGCTGCTATTATTGTGTTTACCACCATATTTGTTGGAATCTATTCTTCAAATGATATCCTTAATAAATAAAAAAATGCTTTATAGTTATGAGCAATAATATGGGGCAAGTCATTTGAAGATATGACTAACAAAATCTAGGATGAGGTTTGGATCAGCTAGCTCTTGGGATAATCTCTTTAGAAAGGGGTTTGTTGAGAAGCTGGGAGCGTTTATTGTGAGGCTTCACAGGAATGAAGAAGAAATATGTCCCATACGCTATATTTGGCCTCGTGGACATTAAAATAATTTTCTTTCTTTATTTCTTTCATATTGTACATAGTGTTGAAAATAATACTGAGAGGGGGGTGAATCAGTATTATCTACTTCTTTTACCAAATCTTCCTTATTTACACTTTGAATTATTTTTGCATATCAGTACCAGTACGCAGGCTGCAACCTGCAGAGAGCTACGACTATCTCTCGTTTTCCAGTCTCTTCTGGAAGGGAGCTACAACCCCCTACTTCTTTTCAAGGACCACTTTTCATAAATTTTCAAACTGGATCCATAAACATCAAATGATCATCAAGTATATGTAGATTTCACAGTCAACAGCAGTAACCAGATCAACAAAACAGAACTAAACCCAGAACACCTTATCAACAGAAAAATTCAGTCAACAGATAGTCATGAGACAAATACGCAACTTTCCCTTCTTTGGCCTGCGTCGCTACGCACTTCACCCTCTGCTTCACTGCGTATACCCGCAGAGTTCCTTCTGCTACACTCCGTGACCACGCACTGCTTCTTCTACTGCGCTGCATACAGTACGCACCCAAATGCACTATCGCGCCGCGTACTACCACAGTAGGCACGCACCCAGAAAGACTATCGTTTCGCGTACGTTTACTGTGCGTACGCACCTGAACCACTGTTGCTCTGCGTATCCACGCAGTTCGCTTGTTTCTGCTCTGCATACCCACGCAGTCACCCTTCTTCTGCTCTGCGTACCCACGCAGCTCGCCTTCTTCTGCTCTGTGTACCCACGCAGAGTTACCATTAAACGCTGGCGTACATCAGATTAGGGCAGAATTTGCAGATCACCAGTGTGTTACAGTTAGACGGATGCCCAGATCTGATCAAGCGCTTGAGAGATCACCCTTCACATATTTTCTTTCCACTTTACTTTCATATGGATCAAGCTTTTTGAAACAATAACCCAAATATATCAGATCTTAAGATATTCAACGCAAAAACATGCTCAAGCCAAATGATCTCCTTTGCTTTATATAGTCAAGCTTCTTCCTCAAATCACAGATCAATACCACGAGCCAAAACCATAATAACACAAATACCGTCGGCTAAATACATAAGAAACCCCACGTGTGCTTTTCTCGGCCTTGAAATAAGTGCACTAGGGGTACGCACCTCCTGAATGGCTGACCTGCGTGTCTGGCCGCAGTCCCTACACGGCGTACCTGCGGGTATGCATCTTCTGAACTGTTCTCCTGCGTACTTCTTAATTTTCATCATAATGAGAGCCTTGCCATGGGTGTTGCCATCAAGTACAACATCTGTAACATATAACCATACCAGAAACATAATGCCAACAATCTCCCCCTTTGGACTTGATGGCAACCTCAAAAACTTCAGTGACATTCTCCCCCTTTGACATAAAGGGCAAAGGGTTATGCTCCCCCTAAGAACATGCCCCCCTGAATATGAACCAGATCTGTAAAGAAGAACCATAATCCACCAGACACCATCAATGACCAAGAGACATATTGCAGCTATATTCAGACCAGCTTCCATGATCTCATTTTGTACATCCTCCATAATGCCAACAATGCATTATATACTCCCCCTGAACCTGTGCCGTACCCCAACATATGTACGTATATACCCCAGATGAACCATGCGTACAACCAACAGTCAGAAAAGTTTCAACAAGAAGATGATGCATCAACAACCCCCAGCTTTTGCCTAAGGTATTCAAAAGTCTCCCTGGGCAATGGTTTGGTGAGAATATCAGCAACTTGTTCCTTAGAAGGAACATACTCCAATTTGAATTTCTGTTCAAGCACTTGTTCCCGGAGAAAATGATACTTGATTGGTATGTGCTTGGTTTTTGAATGCATGACAGGATTCTTTGAGATGTTGATAGCACTTGTGTTATCGCATAAGATGGAGATAGGTGGTGTACAAGTGATTTGAAAGTCCTGCAAGGTCTGCATCATCCAAAGGAGTTGAGTGCAGCAAGATGTAGTAGCAACATATTCCACTTCCGCTGCAGACAAGGCAATTGAACTATGTTTCTTGATGAACCAAGATACTAATCTGGAGCCCATAAAGAACGCACTACCACTTGTGCTTTTCCTGTCATCCACGCTTCCGGCCCAATCTACATCTGTATAAGCATGAAGTGTGAGATCTGTATCTCTAGGATACCATAA
>APFE031443877.1:57434-117283 GCA_000404065.3 Pinus taeda
GTCTCTTCTGGAAGGGAGCTACAACCCCCTACTTCTTTTCAAGGACCACTTTTCATAAATTTTCAAACTAGATCCATAAACATCAAATGATCATCAAGTATATGGAGATTTCACAGTCAACAGCAGTAACCAGATAAACAAAACAGAACTAAACCCAGAACACCTTATCAACAGAAAAATTCAGTCAACAGATAGTCATGAGATAGATACACAACTTTCCCTTCTTTGGCCTGCGTCGCTACGCACTTCACCCTCTGCTTCACTGCGTATACCCACAGAGTTCCTTCTGCTACACTGCGTGACCACACACTGCTTCTTCTACTGCGCTGCGTACAGTACGCACCCAAATGCACTATCACGCCGCATATTGCCATAGTAGGCACGCACCCAAAAAGACTATCGCGCCGCGTACGTTTACTGTGCATACACACCTGAACCACTGCTGCTCTGCGTATCCACGCAGTTCGCCTTTTTCTGCTCTGCGTACCCACGCAGTCACCCTTCTTCTGCTCTGCGTACCCACGCAGCTCGCCTTCTTCCGCTCTGCGTACCCATGCAGAGGCACCGTTAAACACCTGCGTACATCAGATTAGGGCAGAATTTGCAGATCACCAGTGCGTTACAGTTAGACGGATGCCCAGATCTGATCAAGCGCTCGAGAGATCAACCTTCACAAATTTTCTTTCCACTTTACTTTCATATAGATCAAGCTCTTTGAAACAATAACCCAAATATATCAGATCTTAAGATATTCAACCCAAAAACATGCTCAAGCCAAATGATCTCCTTTGCTTTATATAGTCAAGCTTCTTCCTCAAATCACGGATCAATACCACGAGCCAAAACCATAATAACACAAATACCGTCGGCTAAATACATAAGAAACCCCACGTGTGCTTTTCTCAGCCTTGAAATAAGTGCAATGGGGGTACGCACCTCCTGAATGGCTGACCTACGTGTCTGGCCGCGGTCCCTACACAGCGTACCTGCGGTACACATCTTCTGAACTGTTCTCCTGTGTACTTAATTTTCATCATATTGAGAGCCTTTCCATGGGTGTTTCCATCAAGTACAACATCTGTAACATATAACCTCACCAGAAACATAATTCCAACACGTAGTTCTACAATTATACTTCCAAAAAATGCATATTTTCAATATTAACAATGATATGACATTAATTTCATATAAACCTTAGGTGATCTCCAACGAGTATTCCTAAATTCAAATTGTGAAAGGGTGATATGGATCCCATCAGAGTACAACCTCGATTTAAAACCTATGCAAGTTTTGGATCCAATATATTTTGGGTTTTTGGATCGATTGAGTTGGTCTTCATGGGGCTCATGGATGCCAAGGGTGTGTGGACAGTGGAGGACCCATGCATATTTTATTAATGCACCCTTTTTTTGTGCCAAGTGGGTGTAGCGGATCCCAAGAGAATAACTTGTAAACCAAGGTGACATGGAGGTGGGGCCAT
Source organism: Pinus taeda (assembly GCA_000404065.3). NCBI lineage: Eukaryota > Viridiplantae > Streptophyta > Pinopsida > Pinales > Pinaceae > Pinus > Pinus taeda. The sequence continues at coordinate 58,915 of APFE031443877.1, forward strand.
GGGTTGTCAAGGTGGTAACCATGTCGACAAGTCAAGCTTCTAACGAGGGTGGAATTGTAATAGCATACCCCCTCTCCTTTGAACACCAAATGAGGTACCCCCTCCTATCCATAGATTTGGGTGGATGACCATTATCCATCGAATTGGGGCCTGACACTAGGAGGTGAAACCATGATAGCAGAATCCCCGCTTTTTAATATCATCTATTCAATTTTTTGAGGTGTCTCCATCGTTGCATGTTGGGGCCCAAAAGGTGATGTAGGTTAGTTAACCGTAAAAACATGGAGGTGGACGTGAAGCAGTCTGTAGGAGGACCTGCAATATTCCTTTTGATTTATTGGATGGGCATATATGGGCATCATAATATATGGCATTTGGAGTCAATGGGCTCAATGGAAGAGGACTTAACATTAAAGTCAAACCAAACAACAACTATAATGTATTGCTCCAACAATAAGTAAAAGCAGGGAACTAATGCAATATTTCCCTAGCAAGATATGTGAAAAAAAAAAAAAATTATATATATATATATATATATTATATTTATATATAATGCTAGGATGAAGCCAACAGCTACCAAATCATTTTCTTCCTATGAAACTCAAAAATTGACACAGGAATGACCGAGTATTTGTCGTATATGGTTGGTTTTGTGTTTTGGCTCTTTTTTAATACCAACTTTCTTTCTTTGGAATGATTTCACTCCCAATCAAGGCCCATCTGAATATAATCTAGTTCAATAAAGGTGATAGATATGTCTACATTAGTGGTTCTAACTACTAATGAATGATAAGAGACATCAAAGTGTCAAACACATTGATAATTAGGTAAACTCAACAAAGTGTCAATCATTGGTGTTGGAGACTCAACATTAGCAAAGATAAACTACAAAATTTAATGGACTGTGATAATTAAATCATAGATTACTAATTGAACAATTAATTTGTTTCCTATAGGCATTCATCAAATTGAACAATCAAATGGTATAATATTACCATGTATTGTATAAAACAGAATACCCTTGCTGATGCATATGGCCTCAAACTCCAGTGAACAACTACTGATGGGCTCTAGGAGAGTCATGCAGCCTAAAACCTTAATCAATTACTGTGTATAGGCTTGTTAAAGAAAAACCACAACATATTTAAGTGGCAACGGTCTCTCCATAATCCAATACTTGTTATATAAAAATGAAAACACAAATTTGGGCAAGAAATTACAATAGTTATACTATGCCATCAATAAATCTCAGTGAAAACAATTTGATTCAGTAATTTGAGTTTCATGGTTGTTGTGTTTAGCAAGACAATGAAAATCATTCGTTCTCAGTAGAATTAACCTCCAAGAATCGATATTGTCTATAGAAAACCATTAAAATGCAATTGACAATACATCATACAAGAGATCACGCAATAGTAAAATACTCATAGTAGACATAGTAATGCATCATAATGAAATCAAATATTTTACCCCCAAAAAAGAAACAGGAAGTCCAAAATTCAATGGTTTTTCAACTCTGCTTTCAACAATCTTATGATACAATGCAATTCATGGCTCAATGGTCATTGAAAAATTCACACAACTCATCCTCCTTTGCATTCTCTCCTCCTAGCCAACAACACCTTTGAGAATGAAGTTACAAGGAAATGGAGGAAAGAAGGGGATAATAGGAAGGGCAAGATACTAACCATTCAATTCCTTTTACTCTCCTACTTTTTTCTTTCTTTCTTTAATTATTTGATTTTCTCTCTTTTGTCTCATTTAATTTATGGCATTTATAGTTTATTTTATTCTTTTCCTACCCTCATTAATTGCATAAATGCACTTAGGTATTGAGCCTTACAATAATTGTCTTGTGTTCGTATCCATTCCAGATCAAAGAGATATTAATATAATTTCTAACTTTCTTCAAAATCTTCCTCTAGATGTTTTTCACATTTAAAAATCTTTAAACAGCAGCATATTATGAAGAGTGGCTAGAAATTGTACCCATATTAGAATTTAAGATAGCTTAAAGGTAATAATTTATTCATGATTTCATCCATGGCCTGATTATGTCATGACTTCTCCCACATGCCTTATCCAACAATATCAATTAGTTCCAATCACTTCTTCCTGGGAAGCCACCAAGCTACTACAATGAGTCATAATATGTCAAGATTATTTACACATTTCAAGTAAAGTTGGATGTAAAACCTGAATAGGCATTGGTTGGGTTAATAGGTGATTGGATTTCAACCATGTCTGATGTTAGACTTTTTTTGTGATATTGGTGGCTACATTAGTAGCCTATATTTATTGTATATAATTCCCAATGCACATTTATTATTCAGATTAATAGTTAAAGGAAGCATTCTATTCGAAAAAACATATAATACAAGCAAGAAAATGCACCAAAGAACACAAGGAAATTCATTTCAAACGTGTGGAATAATAATTATTACTTTAGTCCAAATGTTGTGGTTTATTCTAGCATATATGGCCAAAAGTTGATTGCTTTTACTTTAGTTGGGTTTTACTATAGATTCTTCCCATGTCTATTCTTATATCTTAGGTTTAAGAATAGACTTAACCATATGGGAGGAAAGTCTACCCAATTTGTAACATAGCTAGTTTTTCCATTGTTGGGTACATGATTTTCCCATTACAAAATTTGTTTCGATTCAATTCCTTTATATGGGTTGAACTCTCCAGCCTACTAATAGAATTTAACAATCTTTTAATGTTTATAGTCCAAGTGCTTGGACATATTTATTGTCGAAATATGCTAAGGGACCAAAGGAAGGAGAATTTGTGCAAGTCAACCCATAATAGTGACTTAAGGAAGGAATTGAAGGTTGAGTTAGGGAGTATCTAAAAAGAAGGTAAGTTATGTAAAAATTTGTATCCATACTTTAAATTCCATGAAACTAAGAAAAATATCATAAATTTTTTGTTTCATGCTAAGATTTGGTGTTCATGACTTAGATACCAGGACACCAAACACAACGTCAAAAAATTGTTGTTTAATGCAACAAAGTGAAAGGAGACAATTATATTTATTAACACTTATCCCTAAGATTGGCATCTAGACTCTATAATAAGAAAGTGTACTAGAGTAAGGCCATGTCCTTCAGCTTCTCAATGACTATTCAAGGTTATGACAACTAAAACTCCAAGTAGCCTCAATTCAAGGAAGTTTTCCAAACAACTTGCTTGGAGCCCAAACAACTTGATTGCTCCAAAAAGTGTTTCATTAGACACATCAAATAAACAAAATAATCCATGGCGTGGTGGTGAATACCTCATCCTTGACTCTTATTGAGAGGAGAAAATCTACTTTTCTCTCATAGAGAGAAATTTTTAGCACAAACATGAAATTATGACATGTCAAATGATTTTTAGCCTTAAAAACAAAAAGTATGTCCTGATAATAACCAATGTTATCATAATTGGTGATTGAGAAAAACAACATTTCTTAGTTTTAATTTTTCCATTTTTTCCTATTTTTTCCTGACTAATTTTTCAAGTCCTTGTTGATTTATTATTGTACATTATTTATGAAACATCGAACATAAGTTAATAACCCACTCAATGTCTTTTTCTACCATAATGGGAAGAAAGACATAAAGTGTGGACAAATCATATATGTACAAAGTTAGACACTTACCATAATCTTGACTAATGGTCAAATTGACTTAACATGCAGTCACTCTTTACATATCCTAAGATTATGAGAAGTTAAACTCAATTTAAACATGACGAAGATCAATCAAGAAAAGGGTGGTCTATCCATACTCACAGTAGTGCATTTCAAAAAGAATTTTTTCACAACAATAAGGTATTGTCCTAAATTGGTGTGAGTTTTGTTCAATTTCAATAGAAAGGGGGCTTGTAACATTGAAAAGGGCCAAATTTCAAAATGGATTGACAAATATAATATCATTTGGGTTTTTTAATCAAGGTTGAGTATTCAATATTAATCACTTGTTGGTCCATTCGCCAAAAATATTTCTTAAGGGCCACTAATCTCCAATACAAAGGGCCTAAGTCATTTCACGTAAAACCTTATTTTAAGTTTGTAGGTGAACTTATAACAACCACAACACCAAAGAAATCTAGAATGTTTGTCAAATAAATTATTTTGGCAAGATGCCCTTTCCCAATATGAGAATATCACAATGCAATGCAATCAGAGTACAACACTCTTAAAACATTCCTTCAACTAAGAAGTCATGGTTGAGGATTATGTGTTGTACCAAAGTCAACTAAGAATTGAATCGAGCACCAACCACTTAAGACAACCCATTGCATAGGCAAGATGGCCCTGAAGGGGAAAACTATGTCCCTAGTGGACTTGAACCTTGGTGAGGACTATGAAACAACCTTTATATACCATCTAAGCAAGTCCCCATCTAAAAAATTTATCCTGAGGTAAACACAAATCCCATATTTGTATTGGTCCCACAATCTTTCATTACATTTGTAATAAGTTCGCCTTGTTTCAATAAATGGTAAATGGGGATAGTTGAGAACAAACCTAATTATCCCAAAAAGTGGCCACCAAATAGTTAACTTTTTGAATAAAAGAGAAGCTTGAGATATTATTATCTGGGGGTTGCACGATCTGAAAAGCAAATAATTTAGGAAGATAAATATCTTGTTGTGCTATCTGGGGGTTGCATTTTTTTGTGCTTACCTATAATAAATCCACGTGGACGTAATAAATTGGTTGCTACATTAAATATGAATGCCAAGAATCTTAATCGGCTTGGGTTTGATAACCCTAGCCTAGCATCCTAAAATAGCCATGGGGAACACATGGAGGTATGGGTTGGACTCGTGGCTCCAAAAGATGAATATTTAGTGCTTATCTTATAAACGAAACCCAACCCATGTTCTCCTTAAGGCCTAGGAAGCAGTGATTTTAAACCATTGGTCAAGGTTCCATTCCCAAGAGCTTTACCAAGCATTTATGCAGGCACCTGGAGGTAGAGGTTGAACTTATGGAACATGGAGAGGAATACCAAGTGAATGCATTACAAACCCAAGCCCACTCCTTCATTCTCAATTCTCCTTGAAGTTTGGGAAGGAAACTATGGTGTTGGGTAAAGTTGAAGATAGAATGGTGTTGAAGGTAGAAGCCGTTAAAGAAATTCTCTTATAATTAACTTCTCAAATATGAGGAAGCATGACAAAATGCCTAATGTCACAATTATGGTGGCCTATAACCCCTCAATTATGCCTCGATTAAAAGGATGAACAAACTACCACTATACATAATATGTCAAAGCATGTTTTAGCATAAATGTTTAATAGCCAAACCCCTCAAATCTCTAGGAATCATAGGCTCTGTAATTAATCATGTAATTTGAGTCTTCTATGTTGGGTGTGTGTTATATTATTTCCATGACTAGCCCCAGTAGTAAAGTTGGGGAGTTAGAAGGGGACCAGAAAAACCCCCCTTTGTTGTGTTGAGCACAACGTGGGGGTCACAGGGGGGGAAGCAGCTCCCCTATTGAGGGGTTTGAGGGGGGTGGTAGCCCCCCTCTATAGGGTTTGGGGTAGCAACCTAGGGAAATTACTTTTGGACCCTATTTTAGGTGGGCAGACCTACCTATGGTTTTGTGAGTGGTTTTTGCACATGGTTTTGGGCATGATGGTTTTCTTCCCATGGTATTTTGTAGATATGGTAAAGGGAACTACAGTTGTGTTCTAATCCAGGGTCAATGGATTGGGGTTTATCGATGCTTCGACATGTATGTTGGCTTATATGGGCCTGACCCAAGTTCGGAAGAATTATTTAGCTAAGCGAATCCTGCAGCTACCGGCCCTTTCAGCAACAGTCCACAAAGCATGGACTGAGATCTCACCCAAGGTAGCAAGGGAGCGTGCTAGAACCAGGTTTCCACACCCTTGGGATGTCTAGATGTGGTTTGGAGGTTTCACGCCCCGTTCTGCAACTTCGTCCGATGTTGTTTTCGCATAGATCCCAAATACCCCTTACAGTATATTACGCGCAATATATAGATATAGTCTATTGGATGAAGTATTTGTAGCTCAGATGTACTTAGAAGGGTCTTTAAGTAAACACTTAACATATTTTTCCAGTTCGCATACTTAGAATATACTCAGATTCACACATATCTATAACATAAGAATATGCACATAGCTTAAACAGTTATATCAATCATGCATACAGTCAGATTCGCGATAGCTCAAATTATAACACAGAATTTGCAGAAGAAACTTATCTTTATTTCCACTTATCACCAATACAACTAGATCCACCCTGCGCACTCAGCTGTAGGGGTCCGTGCACATAGTTGTGGACTATTCCAGGCCTCTGCGCACACAGTTACAGAGCCTCTATCCACTACCCAAACCCTTGACTCAGACTTACAGACGCTTTCCAACTGCTTTCCTTACAAACCCATTACTTCTCAGATCCAAGATCAAACCCCAAAAAGAACTGCCTTTCCCTCGTAGAGCCACACTCTATTTATATGTATCTATGGTTTGCCTATTGACTTACTTCCTATTATTTGATATTATTTTTTGGACAAACAACCCTTTGACTTGGTCTTTTACATTTCGCACTCCGCATATTTCGAAGGTTTACAACGGCTCTCAGACTCAAAACTGTTACGCAGGACCTCTGCTACCCAACAATACCTTAACACAATCATTGTGACTCGTCCCGAGTCACTCATTGGTGTGAATAGATGTGCCGTTGTGGCTTCATGGTTCACCTCCCTCTGAGTGGTGCTCATCGTCCTATTGCTTCTTAGTTATCTCCTGGCATGCTTCGTCCAGCTCCTTCTTCAGTGTTTGTACCACTCCTTGCAACCGATGATGCTCATTATACTCTGCTCAGTTGACATAGAACACCCCCTCACAAAATTTCAGCTCGAGCGGGGGAGCCACATACGGGACCTCCTTATACCATTGTAGCCACTTCCAACCTTCGTATTTGCTCTTCGCTCTGTCTGTTGTAGCTTGTGTTCCAATTTTGCAAGACCGTTGCTGCTGTCCACGAGATCCCAATCCTCAAGGTCTTTTAGAGATGACTTATTAACTTCATTTCAATCTATAGTCTCCATTTTTCCATCCTTTCTCTGTATTGTTGTAGTTTGTTGTCTTGCCCTCGGGTGGGGCGACGACATCCGAACCAATTCTTCTTCATGTTGCCCCTTTTCCGGTATATCCCCTACTGTTGGTGCTGCAACCTGTGGGACGCCCGCAATTGTCAACACCCTACTCCTTAGGGAGTTCTACTTCTCCCTCGAGCATATCACCACCCTCAGGCTTACTCCTTGTGTAGAGATAATGAACAGCTCCATATCAAAACCCAGCATATGTTTTTTAGAAGTGTAGGTCCCCCAGTGGATACCCCTTGGTGATTTATAAGCGATTCTAATTTCAAATGAATTGGTTCCCACATGTTCTAGCATCCTCGTGTAAAATCTGTTGCGGCTCGTTCCATATCTGGGTCATACTCGTTCTCTTAACTGCCCGCCACCCACTCCCTTTCACCATAATGCAAACATATTGTCATGAACAGTGACATGAACAGTCACCTTTCCTCTTAGCAACACAGAAGTGTACTTTGTACCGTGTGACCGTGATCTTTGTGATGGGCCAGATTGACACGTATCCTCGCAGTTGCACCTCTTTTCCCCAGACTGCTTTACCATCCCGCACTCTCTTTCAACTGGCTGGAGTGGTGACGTTGTCCTTTGAATGGTTAGTCAGGCAGCCGGCTTGCCCGTATAGAGCTTCAGGCGACTGCCATTCACTTGGCCCGGGAAGGGGTCTCCATTAAGTTTGGCAAGCTGAACTGCACCCCCATCAGTAACTTCCTTGATGACATAGGGTCTCAACCAATGCATTTGGAGTTTTCCAGGGAATGTTTCGAACTTACTATCATAGAGCAATGCTAGATCATTCTCCTTGAAGGTGTGCACCTTAATATGGAGATCATGCCATGCTTTCTCGAATTGCTTTTGTACTTGCTGATGGAATCCAGCCAAAAACCATTCCTCTTCCAGTTTTGATAGCTGCGCGAGCGTTTCCTCCAAAGCCCCGTGGTCTGCCATACTTGTGATTGCTACAATCTGTAGACTAAGCACAATATATTCCATAAGCATGATGACCTCCTTGCCAGAGACTAACCGAATGGGTGTCTGGCCTGTCAACTTCTTTCACGTGGTTCAATATGTGCATAGCACAACAGGGTTGCATAAGTCCCAGTCATTTAGTCACGCAATGCAGACTTTGGTCAACGTTGTCTCCAAGATTTTTTTGAATGCCTCCACGATCCCATTCACTTGCGGGTGGTGTGACATACTCTACTGGTGATATATTTTGAACTCCTCAGTGAGTGCATTGATCGTTTCATTCAGGAAATGTGTTCCCTAATCGCTCATGAGAATTTTGGGACAGCCAAACCTTGTTAGTACGTTCTCAAACAAGAACTTCGTAGCTATCGTAGTCATACAATCCTTAACTGGTCGTGCCTCTGCCCATCGGGTCAAATACTCTATCGCAGTGATGATATAGTGCATGTCCATCTTCCCTCGCAGCTCAATAGGTCCTACAAAATCAATTTCCCACTTTTCAAATGGTTGTAGCTTCATCTGTGGCTGGAGTGGCATTTCATCTCTCTACGATGCTTTCCCCGTCTATTGACATACATCGTAGGCTCAGCAGTATGCTTTTGAATCCTGATGCAAAGTGGGCCACCATAATCCAGCGCAAAGAATCTTCTGGGTTGTGGTGCGACTTGCATAATGTCCAATAGCAACCCACCCATGTGCTTCAGATAGGATCTGTCCTCACTCAAACTCCAGGACATACATATGCAATATTTCATCTTTGCCCATTTTGTAAAGGTGTCCTATAATCACGGTGAATTATGTTGTGCATATCACTAGTTCCTTCTTCTGCTGAACGAAATATCCCTGCGGCGCGGTTCCTGTAGTTAAGAAATGGATTATATCTTCAAAGTGACCATCCACTACGCGCACCACATATAGTTGTGCATCCGAGAGTCCGTCCTCAAGATTTGTGGGTTCTTCGCTGGTCTTAATTCAGGACAGGTGATTTGGGCCTGTGTTTAGACATCCCACTTTACGATGACCTCAAAGTCATACTCCTAGAATAACAGTAACCATCTACAAATGCTCCCCCCCAACACAGGCTTGTTCACTAGGTATTTTAACACCAAGTGATTGATATACATATTAAAATGGCCTCCAAGCGAATAGTGGCAGAATTTTTGAAGTGTTGCATACTTTGGCTCTTCTTCGATTCCGATATTGACTTGTCTCGTTTTCAACGGGACCATGATATCTAGATCTTTGATTTCGGGTCTGTGCACCTCACGGCTCCCCTCTGATTCTGGAATTTTGACGTTTCGCGGATCATCCTTATCATCTTCTACCTGGACATTATAGCATTTGAGAGCCTAACTCAACTGTCGCAACCAGTCAAGCTACAGAATTTCCTCTGGTTCCAATGGTGCCTTGAAAATGGAAGCCTTTACCAACTATAATGCTTTGTCCATGGGATCTTTCCATTGATCTTCAAAGAGAAATGTCGACAAAAACCCTACTTGCAAGATATCCCACTCGCCTGTGTCATGTCAAAGCTCTACTTCAATAAACCAATTTCAAGGAAAGACATCTAGGGTGTGATAAAATAAGTGCACCCATTCTAGTTGGGGTTCCTCCGTGTAGGCTTTGATTCATCTGGTAAGGTGCATGCATAGATCATCGTGTCCATCATATTTCCCCATTATGCGTAGCTCTGGCTTCCCAAATCTGATCTTCATCATGCGCCTGCAGCCGCGCCAATCGTCGAAAGTCCTTCATGCCTACCCCACCATCGCGCACAACGCCCATCTCAATGCATCAAACCATTGGTGCTCTGGTAATACAAATTTGAATTTTGTTAGGAAGTCATCTATTATCATTAGCCCATCATATGTCAGCAATTGGCAATCTTGGGCCCTTCCACACTATAGATTTTGTAGTGTAGCGTAGTTACTCCATTCAACTTGTTCTGCCATCACTCATATTCTTTATCTGAATCAGTGGTTCCTGATTCTACATAACCTCGTGATATTCTTCTATCCTTATTTGTCTTTCCCCATTCTTGCCTTTGTGCAGCTATTTTGTAGATACCATCTAATTCATCGTCGCTCTCTTTGTTGTGCACAGGTCCAATATAGCACGGTCCTTTAGCTGGATCTAGAGGAATGACTACGCGGAGCAACTTTGTTTCAAATACCATTTTCCACTTCTTTAAATTAATAACCCCGTTCATATCGATGGCCCAGTCGATTCCTAAAGATGCAGGATAGGGCGTACTTTCATCCATGAGCTCAACAACTTCAAAATCCATTCGAGTACTTGCATCGTCAAGTTCTACCATAACTCCTTGCAGCCTTCCCATGGGCAACACCTTCTACTGATTTTCCATCTGCAGTTGGATAGGGGGCCGTTGTAGTGTAGGCTTGCCCATGTGCTCCCAAGTCTGTTTAGGTAGTACGTTGGCATCTAAGCCTAGATCCAGAATGACCTGATCCATTTCATACTCGTCGATCTGTGTTGTTAGTCACATTTCCCTCCCGATCCGTGACGCATGTCTTCCCATCTTTCGAACTATGCAAGGTTCATTCCATCCTGTGTTTCTATTTATCAGTTCCTGTAGGCCTCTAACTGCCCTATTGTCCCGAAGCAATGTTATACATCTCTTTGAAAAGGTAGTTATCACCGAGGGAACCCTAACTAGCTCAGGATGATCCCTAATACCTGGGGTAGAGACTTCCATGAAGCTCTCCTGAGCTTCTAGATATGTCTCCTTACCCACCCCTGTGTCTTCCTTACATAAGCTCCTTCTATCCGCTTCTGTGGCCATGCCACTTCTTAGTACCATTTCTATTTTATAATTGTTTGTTGGGTAAACACTGAACGTTAAACTATTAGAATTTAATAAATTATGATTTTATGTAAATTTTAGTGATTTTAATTCTAAATCTCATTCTAAGTTTAATGAGGTCATGGGTGGATAAATTGAGGTTAAATGGATCATTCTTATTTTAGCTCAATAAATCCTACCACGACTAGTTTTTTATATTTTTTATGGTTAGAGGTTGTGTGAAGTTTTTAATGACTTTCTAGTTTATGGGTACTCTGTTATGTTAGGTCCCTATAATATTATCGTATTTCTCTTATTGTTATTAATGTAGCTCCTTATTGTTATTGTTGTTCCCATGTATCCCCATGTTGTTATTTTTGTGCCCCATACAAGCCGACTATTATTATTATTGTGCCCTTACATTATTATTGTTATGTAGGCTTTGATTATATTGTGACCCCTTAGCTTGCGCTATACACCAAGGAGGTCTTATCATTTGAATGATCCAAGAATTGTTAATTTATGTAATTTAAAGGAGGTTTCCCCCTTGAAGAGGCTAATTTTTAAGTCATTGATCTATGTTTTCTGTGAGCTAGTTGCATACCATTTTACCTTGATAAACCCTACAATGATTACTTGTTTATATTTTTTTTGGTTAGATGTTGTGTGAATATTTTGATGGCTTTCTAGCCTCTCGGTATTCTCTTATTTTGATAGTTAATGTAAAAATATTGGTGAATCAACTGGCGACACATAAATCTAGTAGGAGTGATGCATTTTGAAAACTTGTAGACAACTATTTCACTTCTTGAGATAATAAAAAATCTTTTAATTATATATATATATATATATATATATATATATATATATATATATATATCAGCTCATGATCGAATTTCTCACAATAACTGCACGAAATTCTAGTGGGGTTGGTACAATCCCGCATGTAATGTCCTGGACCTCCGCAGTTGTAATAGATTAGCTGTCCATGACCCCTTCCTGGCCCCATGTCGTCCCATCCTCGTCCACGGCTCTAGAACCCATCGCACGTGATCAGGGCCGCTGGATCCTAACCTCGTGCCTTAGTCTGTATTCTGTAAGCTAGTGATTGGTCCATTAACATTTGGTAGCTACAACAATTTCTTTCTTCGTGGCCTACCCACCTGCAAAAGTTGAAAAATAGTTGTTGGGGGGTCTAGTTGTATTTTGGTAATAGATGGAAATTATTAGTGTTTTGCTTTCCTCCCACCTGAAAAATTGTGCACCGGAGTGGGGCTACAGTGTCTGGTCCTACTTGTCCCTCTCATCGTAGTAGTGTTGGTCCCCCCGTCACCACAAGATTCACTGAGACCGGGCAGTGATCTTTGTCGTGTCCCTGGCTTCTGCACTTTATACAATATACTTCTTCCCCAACTTCTGGTCATGGCACCTATTCTTGTTTTAACTTCTTCATTTCCAAACACTCTTTTGGATCTGCGCTTGGATTTGCTAAACTCCCAACCCCGGTTCTTATAACAGAGTTTCATGTAACCTCATCGGTGTCTCTAGTGCTTCAGCTTGGGTTGAGATCTTCTGTTGTGATAAAGTCGTCCTCATATGTGGTGTTAGGGATGCCATAAACCAAGCGTAGTGCTGCGCATCCGTCAATGTCATTTTAGCCTCACAAATAGTACTTTTCAGTCTTTTGTCCAAATCCCACGAGATTTCACCAAGCATCATCGAGATCTCTTTGAACCCTATAATAGATTGTGTTTCTGAATTCAACCGGCTAAGCTCCTCCTTTAATTTGGTCTGGATGTTTGTTTTCCCCGCCATTGGGTGATCCCTTGAGTACTTTATGTACCATGTCAATGCTCGATCCTGCAGCACGCTGACTAAGGTGACCTTCCTGATATTATTATCCGCAATTCACTGCACGTTCCATACTAATCTTAATATGAACCAGAATTGTTTCAGGTCTTTGCCTCCTACTCCTTTGAATACCGGTAATTGGATCGCGCTTGTCATTGTTACCCTTGAACTACTACTATTCCTGGTTTCTTTCGAGTCCCCGCGTTTCACACCAAACACCCTTAGGCAGATCCTGGTCCCGGCAACGGAACAATTTGTTGGCTTATATGGGCCTAACCCAGGTTTAGAAGAATTATTTAGCCAACAAAATCTCTCATCTATCGGCCCTTTTGGCAACAGTCCACAAAGCGCGGACTAAGGTCTCACCCGAGGTAGCAGGGGAGGGTGCTGGAACCAGGTTTCCACACCCTTGGGATGTCTAGATGTGGTTTGGATATTTCGTGCCCCGTTTTGCAACTTTGCACTGCGTTGTTTTCACACAGATCTCAGATACCCTTTACAGTCTATTAGCACACAATCTATAGATCTAGTCTAGTGGATGAAGTATTTGTAGCTCAGATCTACTTAGAAGGGTCTTTAAGCAAACATTTAACAGATTTGGCCAGTTCACGTACTTAGAATATACTCAGATTCTCACATATCTATAACATAAGCATATGCACAAAGATTAAATAGTTATATCAATCATTCATATAGTAAGATTTGTGATAGCTCAAATTGTAACACAGAATTTGCAGAAGAAACTGATCTTTATTTCCACTTATCACCAATACATCCAGATCTGCCTTGCACACTCAGCTACAGGGGTCTGTGCACACAGCTGTGGACTCTCCTAGGCCTCTACGCCCATAGCTGCAGAGCCTGTATCGACTAACCAAACCCTTGATTCGGACTTACAGACGCTTTCCAACTACTTTCCTTACAAACCCATTACATCTCAGATCGAAGATCAAACCCCAAAAGGAACTACCTTTCCCTCATAGAGTCGCACTCCATTTATACCTATCTATGATCCGCGAACTACCTTACTTCCTATTATTTTATATTATTTTTCGGGTGGACGACCCTTTGACTCGGTCTTTTACATTTCGCGCTCTGCATATTTCAGAGGTTTACAATAGCTCTCAGACTCAAAACTGTTACGCAGGACCTCCACTACCCAACAATGTATATATATGTATTGTAACATTGAAAGGAATATAATGAAAAATAAATCTAGTAGTCCCAGTTTTAGGATCCAGGGGAAAATATTTGTGTACATCTATTTTATGTTTTATGCTCTCGCCATTGTTTATTTTCTATTTTTAGAATTCGTATGCAGATAATTTTTGTATGGGGTTAAAACCTACATTTGGTATCAGAGTTTTTTTGGCTTCAAGGGGATGCCTTTTCTACTGAGAGGTTTTTCTCGAGCTTGTGGTAGACCCTATTCAATGGGAGAACTGCAGGATCAATTCTTATGGTGAAAGAATATGGTGAGCAGTGGAAAGATATAGATTGATAAATTTAATGGTCAGATTTTTGAGTTGTGGAAACTCAAGATGGAAAATTTGTTGGTGGATAAAGATCAATGGATTAGAGTAGATTCGGGTACTAAACCAACGGCAATGTCAGTTGAAGACTAGGTGAAGTTGGATCAGAAGGAAAAGAGAACAATACGGTTATGTATGTCAGATTCAGTATTGTTGAATGTATCAAGGGAAGCTTTGGCGAAGGTTTTGTGGGACAAGTTAGGGACTTTTTACCAATCTAAGTCTCTGGTGAATAAATTGTTCCTACGAAAAAAGTTGTATAATTTGAGGATGAAGGATGGAGACTTGGTGACAAAGCATATGAACGCCTTTAATATTATGGTAAGTCATTTGTTATTTGTTGATATACAAAATTTAGATGAAGATAAATAAATTACTTTGTTGTGTTCTCTACCAAGTTTGTGGGATAGTCTAGTTGCTTCAATAGGTAGCAATGTGACTGCCATGTAGTCTAATGAAATAGTCTCATCCTTGCTGTCGGAGGAGATGAGACAGAAAAATATGGAGGTCCAAAATGGTGATGCCTTGTCTATACAAGGATGGTCCTAGAAAAAAACAAAAATAAATTCTTGAGTGGGAGATCTAAATCTAAAGGGAGCTCTAGAGATGACCTACGGCCGCTGCAACCAAACCTAGGGTTTCTGCGAAACCTGCAACGGCAGGCCTGTCAAACTCGGTACAATCGGTAGATTCAGGCGAACTGGTGATCAAGGCTACGCGGCCATAAGGAAAAAGGTAATATGCAACTTCCTCAGGGGGAGGGCCAGGAGCCTCCCCCCAATACGGACAATCGAACACAGCACACGGGAGATAAGGAAAATGAAAATGAAGCGAGCGGCGGTACTATGGAACACAGTAAGCGGAAGGGCAAGGACATCGATACAGAAGAAAGAAACAGGGCAAGTTCTTCAACTTGCAAGCCAGTAGCTACCCACAGACCAAGGGTGGAGTTCCCAAGTCACCGTATCAATGCTAGGATACAGTACATGAGAGATCACGCGCTGATTGGTAAATTCATAAGAATATGGCCGAAAGAGAAAGCACTGAGAAGTTGGATTAGTGCTAAATGGCAGCCAAAGGGGCACATCTCTCTGCACTTAGGAGCAAAGGGGTTCTTTACGGTAGTTTTTAATTGCCTGGAAGATCGCAACAGGATATTGGATGGGGGTCCTTATTTTTTCAACTCTGCAGGATTATATCTCAAAGCATGGGTCGAAAGATTCAACCCAAACAAGGAGGATTTGAGCTATGCGCTAGTGTGGATAAGGCTTTATTCACTGTTGTGGGAATACTGGGAAGAAAAATCTCTAAAATAGATTGGGAATGCACTTGGTGAGTTTGTAAAGATTGCAGAAGAAACAAAATCATGCAAATACACATCCTATGCTTGGATCTGTGTCTATATGGATCTCAAGCAAGCGTTTCCAGACACGGTAAGTTTCTTTCATGAAGATTCTGAATGGATTCAAGTTATAGACTATGAGCATGTACCATTTAGATGTAGGAAATGCCATGATATAGGGCATCTCTACAGATATTGTCCACAAAACAAGAAACCCTCCTCCCAAGACAATTCAGACAATCAAACAACAGATAGCTTCACTAGGGTAACAAATCGAAGGAGAGGGAACAAGAAAGCAACAGGAAATCCCAAGGCAAATTCAGTTAACATGACAATGCCTACAACGAGCAATAGTTTTGAAGCACTGGCCAAGAATGATGAGAAAGATCTGGAGAAGGACAGGCAGAAGGACAAAGAAGCCGATCAAGAACAACCAGGCGGAACTTCAAGGAAAATAGGAAAGAAGATTAAGAAGCAATCAAACCTGCAATCTCAAACTAAATCCACGCCATGGAAATCACAAGGAATGGACGTTGAATATACGCAACCAAATGAAAAATCATCAAATGAACGAGCGGATACCTCTCAAGAACCTCAAATCATGGAAGAAGATCTGGAGCCCTTAGATATAGGGGAGCTGGACATACTAGGTTTGGAACAAGCATGCAAAACAGGGAATTTTGAAAAAATACCAGATCGGCAAGTGGATAACCTAGTAGAAGTCTTGAACAGAGCACAGAAGAAATACTCTCTAGGAGTCCAAATAGGAAGTCCATGGGATGGCTAATTTATCACCAAGGACAGTAAGAAGAGAGGCAGAAAAACGACACTTGAGAGAACTATCAAGATTGGAGAGATATTAGTGGAGTCAGGGAGGTATGCTAAACTGACCAAGTATTTCAATGCAAACCCCCACTCTTCTCAATGAAGTTGATATCATGGAATATCATAGGGCTCAATGGCCCAAGGAAAGGCAGATTATTAAAAAATATGCTTATGCAAGAAAAACCAAGTATACTCTTTCTGCAGGAGACAAAATGCAGCTCAATAATTTTGGAAAAAATAGCAGCGAAAGCCTGGCCAGGAGGGCTAGTTATAGCTGTTGATGCTCAGGGAGCTTCGGGAGGACTAGCAATCCTTTGGGATGCGCGAGCCATCCAACTAAACAATATACAAGCTAATAAAAGTTTCATTTAGGAAACCTTCCACCTCTCAGGTACTAATACCTATGGACTGATAACTAATGTATATTTTCCTCGGGATACTACTCAAAAAGCTCAAATCCTGAATACATTGTCAGAACTCAATACAGACAGGCCATACCCACTTTGGATCTCTGGAGGTGATTACAGCATGACAACAAACATGGAAGAAAAACAAGGCGGTAGAAGCAGAGCAAATAGTGATGGCAATCTACTAAGAAAATTCATTCACAACAACTGGTTGGTGGATGTTCCCACAAGCAATGGCCTCTTCACTTGGACTAATAAAAGAGAAGGATCGCAGCAGATTGCTGGCATCTTGATAGGTTCCTTATCTCAGATAATGCAACTCACTTAGGAGGGGAATTTTCAGCATCTATACTTCCTATCTCAGGATCAGATCATTGGCCTTCGAACTGCAATGCAACAGGCCAGGTAACAATCTCAAACATCCCTTTCGATTTGAAGAATTCTGGTTAACTCACCCGGACTTTGAGGAGCTAGTCAGATCAACCTGGCTCAACTTCAATCCTACTGAAGGCACTAGAATGTCTAGGTTTCAGCAAAAACTCAAGCATCTAAAAGGAGCAATCAAACGATGGAATCATAATACTTTTGGAAACATCTTTAAGGCTCAAGCCACTCTCAACTTAGAAATGAAGAAAATCCAGCAAACCATCATCACTGAAGGGCGCACAGAGGAATTAACCAAGCAGGAGCAAGACATAGAATCTAGAATTTTAGAAAGGGCTAAACAGGAGGAAACATTATGGAGACAGAAATCAAGGATCAGATGGTTAAAAAATGGAGAAAAGAACACAAAATTTTTTCATAAAACTACGGTGCAGCGCAGAATGATAAATTACATTACTCACATTAAAAATGAACAGGGGGATAAAATTGAAACTCATGAAGGCATTGAAGAGGAATTCCTCAATTACTTTAAGAAAGCTCGTCAGGAACCCAATATAAACAGAATGTCGACTATCAATAAGCTTCTAAATAACATACCAAGGATAATAACAGAGGAACATAACAGTCTTCTCATTAAGCCTATCAGCTTACAGGAAGTTGAAGAAGCAGTACAACACCTAAAGGAAGGGAAAGCGCCGGGTCCGGATGGTTTCACGCCAAATTGTTTTCATAAGTTTTGGGACTTGATAAAGGATGAGGTCTGGCATGTAGTGGAGGAATCCCGGGCACTCAGATGGATGTATCTAGGGTTAATTGCCACCTTCATAGCCTTAATTCCAAAGGGGGAAGATTCCAATACTCCTGACAAGTACAGACCTATTGCTCTGTGTAATATCATCTATAAAATTACTTCAAAGTAATAGCAACAAGAATAAAGTTGTTGCTCCCTCTTATTATCTCGCCCGAGAAATCAGGTTATGTAGAAGGACGAAAAATAACGGACAAGATTATTCTAACTCATGAGATAATCCACTCCTTAAAGCAAACCAAGAAGCCAGGTATGCTGCTTAAGCTAGATCTATCCAAAGCTTTTGATAGTCTCAATTGGGTCTATATTCAAAAAATTCTTATTGCCTTTGTTTTTGCACATTCATGGGTCAAATGGATTTTTAACCTATTATCTTCAACTTTCTTCTCTGTGTTAATCAATGGTATTCCCTCGGCTACATACTGTCCCTCCAGAGGTATAAGGCAAGGAGACCCCTTGTCTCCCTTTCTTTTTGTAATTATGGAAGAAGGATTGGGTAGAAGCATCACCTCTGCCAGGCTTGATCAGCAATTAAGAGGTTTTTCTTTTAATAACTCCCTTGCTTACTCCCACCAGCAATTTGTAGATGATAATATGCTTTTTGGCCATCCTTCGGTGTAGGAAGCTCGCCTCCTCAAATCAATCCTGTCAATCTTCTCTGACACTTCTGGTGCCCTTATCAATGGAGTTAAATCCCAAATCTTTTTCTTTAATACCCCTGTTACTACCCAAAAAGCTATTGGTCGAATTCTGGGATTCACTATTTCCTCCTTGCCCTCCAAGTATCTCGGTGCCCCTTTAATGGCCTCAACTCTCAAACACTCTTCCTGGAAGCAATTGTTGGAAAAACTAGAGACTCGACTCTCCCTTTGGACCAATCGAGCTCTGAATATGGCTAGCAGAATTGTACTTATCAAGGCGGTCCTTCATTCCATGCCCCTATATCTATTCTCCATCCTGGCTGCCCCAAAATGGGTTCTCAAAGAAATCAAGAATCTCCAGCGCAACTTTCTACGGGGAAGCTCAAGCCAAAATAGAAAATGGGCTTTGGTTAAATGGGATAAAGTATGTCTTCCTAAGAAAGCAGGAGGCATTGGGCTAAGAGATCCTGAGCACAGCAATAGAGCAATGGGTGCAAAAATCTGATGGAGATGGCTAGCCCATCCTAATACTCCATGTGCCTCTCTTTGGACAGCTAAATATGCAAGCAACTGTCATATGGAAGAAAGAATACGAATGACAGAGATAAGTACAGGATCGGTAATCAGGAATTCGGCTATACAACACAAAAGTCTCATACAAGAACATAGTTTCTGGGAAATTAAGAGTGGAACAACTGCTCGTTTTTGGGAAGACTCATGGCAGCAATTACCAAAAATAAGAGACATATTCCAAGATCATCCAATTTCAGAGCGGGAGATAAATCAATTAGCCAAGGTCAGTCAATTCTAGAGCACAGTTATAACTCAAGAACATAGGCAATGGAAAAATGCAAATCAATTTTTATTGAATAGCTCTGAACAAACTCAGCAACATCTCAATACAAAATTACAAAAGAGGCAAATCACTGTCTCAGAAGAAATGGATATTCTAAGATGGGGTTATGAAGAGAAAGGAATTTTTACCACAAAGGAAGCGTATAACATAATAGTCCAAGATCAGCTAAACAAAGATAACTTATGGGATAAAATTTGGCACACTTCCAACTGGTCGAAGGTTTCTACATTCCTATGGCTCCTTTGTCACAATAGAATTCTAACTTGGGATAATCTTAGAAAAAGAAGCTTCTCAGGCCCATCTATATGTCTCATATGCAGGCAAGGGGAGGAAACAGCCATACATCTTATGCAGACTTGTCAAACTGGAAGAAAACTCTGGGAGAAGGTTGCTTTCCACTGTAAAAAAGAAGGTAGAGTGCAAGGAGATCTCAAAGCCACCATACGCAACTGGAGTCAAAAGCCATTTCAAAGTAATCTCCTTAACACTTTGTGGCATCTTATACCTGGCTTACTGATGTGGAACAAATGGAAAGGGCGCAATAGAAGAATTTTCAAACATCGAACTATGCCGCTAGAACAAATCTGGAATAAATTTCATCAGAACATCATGGAGACTCTATCAATTAGAGAATGATACTCAGAAGACCTCCCCACATTACCTCAGGAAAGAAAAGTATGGGATAATTGGAGGCTCCAGATAAACCAAAAGTCAATCAATAAAAAGAACCCCACTATGCAAGGTAAGGAATCAAGCAATTGGACTCCGCCGCCCATTGACATGTTCCAGCTCAACTTTGATGGAGCCTCAAAGGAAAATCCAGGGAAAGCAGGATACGGAGGGGTATTCAGAGACCATAATGGTAATCCTCAGTGCATCTTCATGGGTTCGATAGGCTGGGACACCAATAACTCAGCAGAATTGGAGGGATTATGGAGAGGTCTCAAATTAGCCCATGAAAAAGGCTTCTTTCCTCTCATTATAGGATGGGATTCGCAAATTATAATTAGAATGATCATAAAGCTTCAGCAAGGTTCACCCATTCACAAAGTAAGCAATAGTTGGAGAATGGCCCAGAGGCTTGAGCTAATAAATAACTGGCTTTCTCAGCACCAAGCAATCTCATGTAAACACACCAGAAGGGAAGGAAATAAGCTCGCTGATTTTCTTGCCAATCTTGGAGTGGAAGCTAAGGGTGGTTACTTTGAAGGTACTATCGCCAGCTTAGTTACCGAGGACCAAATCGCCAAAGTCCAGGAAATTGTCACTCAGGACAAATCTCAGATAAAGAATACACACTCGGATGCGGGTGACTCCAACAACATTCAATGATAGACTCCGCCAAACAGACATCTAGCCTGACGGATGGCACGTGGAAGGTATGCAGGGTACGCATCATAGGATGGTGTATCAAGTTCAGGGCAGGGGAATTAAATCCTGAACAGTCTCGAATTTGGTTTCAAATCAATGCAAGCATGGCTACACTGCACACAATTCCGCTCATTGGCATGGATCCGCTCAACGCCCCTGTCGCAGTTAATGACTCTGTTTGTTATGAAGCAAAGCTGCTTCAGTTCCCTTATCTGGTCTTTCGTGTCTGCATGATAGCTTGGCTCTGGAAACGCCCTGAATTTCTCAG
The DNA here is from genome assembly GCA_000404065.3 of Pinus taeda. Taxonomy (NCBI): domain Eukaryota; kingdom Viridiplantae; phylum Streptophyta; class Pinopsida; order Pinales; family Pinaceae; genus Pinus; species Pinus taeda. The sequence continues at coordinate 80,102 of APFE031443877.1, forward strand.
CGCTCCTACCATTTCTAGTTTACTCTGTTTCAATCGTTCTCCCAGGTCTTTTGCATCTGGAATCATGCCTCGCAGCCGAGGAATCCCGCGTCGAGGAAGTCATTCAGGGAATAGAGGTCGCCCTTCTCGACCTGCTCCTCAGAATGTTGCCCCCATTGCCTTAGCTCCTTCTTCATCTCCGCCTCTAGACCAAGATAGGCTTATCCTGAATAATTCATACCAAACCTCCAGGTTTACATTCCAAAGTCGGCTCAACAAGCCTGTGGTGACAGTAAATTTTACCATATTTGTCTCAGAGGAGGAGAGCAACCAGCTCAGTTCGGCTCCATCCGCTTCCTCACATTCTCAGGATGATAGTGTTCTGCTTGGGAACCTGACAGGGATAGTATTTCATGTGGACCACATGCAAGAGGATGCCCCTGTTTCGGAAGTGCCTCAGCAGCCTGATCCAGCTCAGGAAGATGCTTTAGTATGCGGGCTATCTCAAAGAGAAGTTAGTTTTTTACATTTCGTTACTAATCTTGATAGAGGTGCGCCAGCACTGGACGTAGACTGTCTCGTCACTTGGGTAGCTTCAACAAGCCGGGTAAAGGAGGATATGCCAGCTTCACCAAGTCATGCAGATTAATCACTGCTCCTTTCTACCGGGTCGCCTTCTTGCTTATGTGTTATGCAATTTTGGTCCTGTGTCTTTGATTCTGAAGTTAAATGTCTATGTCTGGTTCATTCTCATGCTTCAGGCAGTAACTACAGCCAAAATAGGCTTTATTTTTGTCTTAAAAATGGCTATGCTAGTCGCTACTTTGTTTTTGAGGTCAATGAAGGTTATGACAATTGTAGTCCTGGTAAATTTTGTCAGTATGTCAGGGACCAAAATCAAATTTTTGAAGTCTGTACTGTAAATCTGGTTGAAAGCCTGAACTGTAATGTCCCTGAGTTTTTGGTTGAGGAATGGCCTCAGCCTCCTCTGAGGTCTTGACCTCATTGTACATATGTTTTCACCTTTTTTAATAGAATTAGTATTTACCGAGAAAAAAAAAATCTAGAGGGAGATCTAAATCTCCAGGAAAGCCTGTAAAGGTGTGCTCGAAATGTAGAAAGAAAGGGCACTTCAAAAAGGATTGTAGATCTAAAGCTCCTGAGAAAGGAAAGGGATTTGATGATTCTCCTTCTACAGAGATTAAAACCACCTCAGATGAAGGTGAGGATGTGTACTTGGCTTCTTCTTCAAGTACACATATAGATCATGAGGCGTGGTTGATTGACTTAGATGCATTCTTTCACTTCACTCCCCACAAGGAGTGGTTATGTGAGTATGATAAATATTATGATGGTGATGTCTTCTTGGGGGATGACAGGAAGGCTAGCATCATCAGTTGCGATAAAGTCAAGTTGAAGTTGCAAGGTGGAAGGATTAGAACACTTTTGGGTGTTTTTCATATTCCTGCATTGGCCAGAAATATCATTTTTGTAAGAAAGTTGTATGATACATGCATAAAAATAGTGTTCAAGAAAAGTACCTGCAAGATGGTTCGGGGAGCACTAGTATTGATGTGAGGAGTTCAGATTGAAACTATGTACAAGCTTTAGGGTAGCACTATTATTAATGGGTGCAATAGTTCTGTGGTTCCTGAAAGTGGATCAAAAAATCTAGTGGTCTCTGGAGAAAATTCCATGCTATGGCATCAAAGACTTGGAAATATTGAAGAGAAGGGCCTTCGAGTAATATATGGTAATGGTATGGTAGAAGGTATGACTAATTTTTCTCTAGATTTTGATTTTTTTGAAAATTGTGTATATGGGAAGTAGAATCAGGTAAGTTTCCCCTCTAGTGGTAAGAGGGTGAAACAGATATTAGAGCTTCTGCACAGTGATGTGTTTGGACCTGTGAAGATTCCATCACTGGGTAAGTTTGTGTACTATGTATCATTTATAGATGACTTCTCAAGAAATACATGGATATATTCCCTTAAGAAGAAATCTGAAGTCTTTGACAGGTTTAAAGAATTTAAGACTCTGGTGGAAAACCAGACAAAGAAGAAGATAAAGGTGTTGAGGTCAAATAACGATGGAGAGTTTTGCAGCAAGGAATTTGAAGAATTATGTAAAAAGTGTGGTATAGCATGACAAAAGACTACTCCATACACACCTCAACAAAATGGAGTTATAGAAAGAATGAATAGGATGTTGATGGAAAAAGCAAGAAGCATGCTTAGTGGTGCCAGGTTAGGACAAGAATTCTAGGCAGAGGCAGCGAAGACTACGCGTTACTTAGTCAATAGACCACCTTCATTAGCATTGGGGATAAGACTCCACAAGAGGTATGGACATGTAAGAAACCCTCTCTTGCACATTTGAGGGTAATTCGATGTCATTCATATGTACCTATTCCAAGGGAGAAAAGAACCAAGTTGGATAGTAAATCTGAAAGGTGCATCTTTTAATGGGTATGAGGATGGTTCAAAAAGGTTATAATCTTTGGAACCCATAAACAAGGAAGGTTGTGTACAGTTGTGACGTGGTGTTTAAAGAGGTGAAAGATGTTATTAAACATGAATTCCTACCAAAGGAACCTGAGAAGATATAGTTTTAGCTAAAGGAGGAGGAATCAGACTCTACAGAAGAAGAGGAATCAGAAGATGAGAGCCACAAACTTCAGCTGTGAGAAGATCAATTCGAGAAAGAAGGAAGCCAAAAAGGTATAATCCAGCTACTTTCTGTTCAAATTTTGATTTATCTATTACTGATGATGATCCCAGAACTGTCTGAGAAGCAATAGATTCAGAATAGGGAAAACTATGGAAAAAGGCCATGGTTGATGAAATGGAATCTTTGCACAAACATGAGGCTTGGGATCTGGCGGAGTTGCCAACTGGAAGGAAAATCAATGGAAGCAAATGGGTGTTTAAGAAGAAGACGAATGCAGAAGGAGAAGTGTAGAAATATAAAGCTCGGTTGGTAGAAAAAGGTTATTCCCAGGTGTCGGGAATTGATTTTGGTGATATTTTTTCTCCTATTGCCAAGGTAGCTTCTTGATGAGCCTCATAAATGGATAATTATATGGGCTCATTTTACCTCTTAACCTAGTCAAACCAACCATTCTCTTAGCTTATTACATGATTTTTTGATTATAATTATGCTTATAGAGTGAGTTGAGTTAGTTATTGTGCCATATGGTCTAATGTGTATTTAATGTAGAATATTGATGATTTTCTAGGAAAAAGTCAAGGATCCAGTGGACAAATGGCAGCAATAGCTCGAAGTGGACATAGGAGAGTAATTATAGGAGGGAAACCCCCTCATTTGTTACTCCTCACTTCAAATTCCCTTTCATTCAGCTTGGAGTACAAGCAGTTGAATCATGCACTAGAAGGCAGCTAAGCAAGGGAAGGAGGACTGATGATTCTCTTGAGTTTTGAAAGCCAAGACTCCCTGATTTTAAGGAAGCTATTGGTAGCTTCAATTGTGTAAGTATAAAATCTTAGGGCCTCACTAGGGTCGGATTTTTTGTTGGATTTTTTCTTATGTAAACTCTGCTCAACTTCGAGCTTATTATTTTATGATAGTTTCATGTAATCTTGCTATTCTTTTGAAAATAAAGATGGAATCCTTTTTGAGTTAGCACTAAGTTACCTCAAAGGGTTGAAGCTCTTGGGTTAGGGCCCAATTAAAGTAGCCAATCTCCTCTTTACTTGTATTTGTATGTTTTATTTTATTTTTTAGATTAGGTTGTTGTTAGATGTATTTCGTTTATGGTTAATAATAGGTTGCTTTTGATGATTCAATAGTTTGCTTCTATTTGTGCTTTCTATATTAGGTTAAATAGTGATAAAAAAAGATGAAAAATGCTAGCAATAGTGCCTTGGACTCTCTTCTTCCCTTTGGGACCATGATTTGAGGCAAAGACACTCTTGCTACCCCAAAAACACAAATTTTCCTCACACATAGGACTTCTAGTGTTTACAGCTTTTTAGTAGGTTAATAGTCCATCTTTGCTTTGCTTCAGATCTTCTTCATCATGCTCACTTCTTTATTTGCAATAGTATTCTTTCATGCTTTCCTTTCTTGTAGCATTTCTCAGCATTTCCTACCATAGATCATACTTTAGACTAGTTTGATGCAAAACTCTATTTTTCTAGATACACTCATTTCATTGCTTGTTTGATCTTATTGGTTGACTATCAGTTCCTTTGCAAGAAGATCTCTTCTACTAGTAGGCCAACCTATCAGCCATCACATCCTCCATCTGATCCATGCCCTACAGGTCGCATAAACCTCACCTAAATTCTGCCTTAGTTTCCTACATTTTTCTTAGAACTTCTTCCTCTCTCCTTGAGAAAATCCAACCATCTTTCTCTCTCCTAGTGGTTCATGGTAGACCTTAGGTGCCCTAACAACTCATTCCAACCTTCATCCATCTTTTTCACCCACTCTCATACCCTCAAAACATTGAAAACTATGCTCAGCCTTCTCTTGTAGGCCTCCTGTAGAACGTTGTTTTTCCTTTATACAGTTGAGGCTTTTGTGATCCATATCAAGTTTGTGAGAGATTTTTCGGCCAAAATCACATGAAATACCATTTGTCGACGCGTTTCGAACCAACTAGTGTGGTTCATCGTCAGGACAAGTTGAAGAAACAGATCCAGCTTAGCATGTTAAATAGTCTGAGCAGAGCCTCCAACAGCTAACTAGACCAACGGCCAGTTTGACTCTAGGACTGGGGTCAAAATTATTTTAATAATTTAATTAGTTATATTCAGGACCAATCCCTTAAATATATATATATATCTATATATATATATATATATATATAATATTTAATGGGGTGTTTATTTAAAAAGTATTATTAAAAATTTAAGTTAATTAGTATATTAAATGGAAAAAATTAGTTACATAAAGGACCTTATAATATATGAATAAATTATATGCATAAATATAAAATATAAAAAGTAATATAAAAATATATTAAATAATTTTAATGGTGTTTATTTAAAAGTATATTAAAATATATAAGTTATTATATTTAAATGGAAAATAGTTACAAAAAGGACCTTATAAGATACGAATAATTATATATGCATAATATAAATATATAAAAGTAATATTAATAAGCTGTTAGGTTAGTTAGAATTAATAAATATAATGAAATGAGAAAATTAACTCAAAAAATAAATAAATAAAACGAGAAAAAATAATTATTGAGTTAACTTATAAAGTCTTCAAAAATAATAATATAATATAATAATAAATAAATAAAAAATTAAGAAATAAATAAACAAATAGATAAATAAAAATAAATATAAAAAAATAATAATAATAATAATAATTCCTCCTGTAGATTTTCTGTGTCCTCCTATAGATTTTATTGTAGGCTTTCTTTTGAAGGCCAAGTGTGGGAAAAGCCTCTAGAAGGCCACCTGAGACCTCCTAGGATCCATCCACACTATCCTACATCCTCTCAAGTACCAAAACCTCCCTACAACGCCACCTATTCACTGCCACACTCACACACAATAAATTACATACATGCCAATTTCACATCAGGATACAAATTCCAAAAATATGTTCTTTTCTTATTTACTTCCAGAAATAGCATAGTTATATGTTGTTTACTTCTTTGAGTAGGTAATGGCATTCCTTTCATGATTTTCATAGTGCTTTCTACAAAAGTAGGATTAGTTGGTTAATTAGGGTTTACTAGGTTTGCTTTACATTTCGGTCTTTCTTCTTTCTGCAGTTAGAGTAGCATCTATAGAGTAATCTTTCTCTCCTTTCATCACATATAGAGCTTCTTCTAGAATCCATAGAATTTGGCTTGAGCTCCTAGTGATCTTGCACTGTTTGACCAAGTGACAAACTACAATAAGAACTAGTACTTATGCATACAGCACCAACGTTTCCAAGTTTGTTATGAACTACCATGTTGATAAGAGTAAAGTAGGCAGCCCATGAGTTGTAACATTGTTGCTGCAATACTGGTGTTCACCACTTTTTTGCGTCATTGTCGGGCAAGCGTCAGAGTATTCTATGATTACTGCTTTCTTCTATTTTCTATTGTAACATTCTGCTAATAGTTTATCTCAGCAAAAGTAGACTAGTCATTTCTTTTCCTTTCAAGTTCTGCATTCCCTTGCTTTCCTTTTCAATTCTGCAAAATTTCCTTTTTCAGCAAGATCATTTCAATTAGTTTCAATTTGTTTTGTTCAATCAGTTTCAGTTTTGCAGGTACTATTAGTGTGGGGGAAAAAAGAAACAAAAACCAACCAAAAATATTTCCTTTCATGCCTCATAGGAATAGAGATATCTCAGGAAACTTTTTTCCCAACACCCCCACTGCTTCACACAGCCAGCCTTCTCTCTTCTTCGATGGTTGTGATCAAGAAGAACCCTTAGGTGAACAACAAGACATATTTGAAGAACCTATAGGGGAAGAAGAAGAAGAAAACATTCCTTTGGAGCCAATGGCTGAAAACAGAAATACTATGGGGAATGGGGAGAGAATAGAAGGTACCTTTCCCATTCGAGAGACCAATGGGGACACCAAAATCAAGAATATAAGCCCTTCCGCCCAACCTCATTTTCATGGTCTGACTACAGAAGATCCTAACACCTTCTTTCTCGATTTTGTTGTCATCTGTCTAACTTGTGACTATGCAGAAGATGAGAAAAAGTTGAAATTGTTCCCTTCTACTCTCAAGGATGTAGCACTATGTTGGTTCATGGGACTACCTGGTAATAGCATCACAACTTTGGCTCAGATGTAGCAGGCCTTTAACAACAAGTATCGAGACTATTGTAGGTCAAAATATACTAAAGAAGAAATCTTTCGAATGACCATAGGAAGTGATAAGTCCCTGGAAGACTACGAAGAGAGGTTCCAGCTCAGTTACAAAAGGGGCAGGTGTACACTTGACCCTGAGTCTCTGAAGTTGGTCCTACTCAGGGGAATCCGGGAAGATTTTCTAGACACCCTCCATCTACTGGCTAGGGGAAACATCTACCAACTTTCTTATGAGGACATAAAGACTATTTTTAGAAATCATTCTAGGGCAGCTAGAAAGGAAGGTAGGGTGAGTCACCCCATAGCTAGTACCTCTTCCTCCAACTCATCCATTAAAGGAGAATTTGGAAACATGCTAGAAGACTTCAAGAGTGAGATGCTACAGACTCTTGCCATGCAAATGGATGCCTTACATATCAAAAGAAAACAAGAGGAAGTAGAGAGGGCTTTGGCGATTTTTTTCCCTAGATGCACCAAGAAGCATCCTAGGAAAGAATTCCCATTGAATTCTATAGAGGTTTGCTCAGTCTGTGAAGAGAGTCATTCTAAAAATAAGTGCCCTTCCTTGCCCAGACTTAAAGTTGTATATCAAGGGTCTGAGGGAGTCACTAAACAGCTCTACTACATAAACCAAAGAAGGATGCATGGACCTAGACCATACCAGCAGGGGATGCAAGGGACATCTCAAGCATACTACAACCCCAACCAAGTGCCCTCCATACCTTCTTGGGGTCCCCCTACTCATCCTTCCTGGTCCACACAACCTGCTTGGTCCTTCACATCTCAATATCTTGCCCAACCAGCCACCCATTCATTTCAATCCTAAGCTCAGCCACAACCTTAGTGGAATGCATCTCATCAGGGGTGGAGGCCCCAATACAACTCTCTTCCCACTCTTTTTCCTCCACCACCTACCTAGCCATAACCATTACCTCCTGCTCCATCAAAACAACCCCAAATGCCTTCCTAGCCAAATCTAAACCCAAACAACAGACAGGCTCAGCAAGTGCATAGTGGGGAACCTTCATTCCCAACTTATGGTGTGGAGATTCAGGAAATTAACTTGTGATCTGGGAAAGTTCTCCCAGATAGCCAGCCTCTAACTAGGGAGATTGAGGAAGATAAAGAGGAAAGAAAACCTAAAGCAAACCCACCCTTTCCTGAGAGACTATACGCGATAGTCCAGCCTACCCCAAAAGAAACTGAACTCCTAGGAGAATTGAAGCATTTACGTGTAAAGATACCACTTCTCCAAACCATAAAATATGTACCTATCTACAATAGGTTGATCAAAGATAAGTGCTTTAGGCATCTAGTAAGGCGCAAGAGAGATGCCCCAACCATCAATGTCATAGGACAACTGTCCAACCTGATGTTAGGGCAGGTAATCTGTCCAAAATATATGGACCCTGGAATCCCAGTAGTTGATGTCCACATCAATGGTACCATGATCCCGCACACCTTAACTAATCTAGGAGCTACCATTAATGTGATGAAAAATGACACAATGCTCAAACTTAACCTCTAGGGCTCCTTGAGGAAGACCACAACCGTGCTACAACTAGCAGACCACTCCACCGTAACCCCTGAGGGGATTGTGGAAGATGTGATGGTCTCCATTAATTCTTGGGAGTACCCTGCTGATTTCTTAGTTCTCTAGCCAAAGGTAAAGCTCACTGGGTATGCTCTCATTCTAGGAAGACCCTGGTTGGCTACAGCCGATGCCCACATCAGCTGTCAAGCTGGGAACATGACCATAAAGAATGGGCACATGTCCAAGCAGTTAATCCTATACCCTCTTGCCCAACCCTTGCTAGAGCATGATCTACCTCTCTAGTTGGAGGAGGAAGATGAGGACGAAATTTATTCCACACCACTTTTCACATTAGAAACTATCATGGGGGGAAAACCACAAAATTAGGATGACATGATCAAAAATTTGATTCAAAATCCACCTCCCAGTATGCCACCCTTAGAAGACATAGCAAGAGAAACTCAAAAAAGCCCCTCAACTGATCTCTGTGTGGCCGATCCTACTCCTCCCCCTGTCAAAAATATAGAGGGGCCCAGAAAGAACATTGAAAATCAATCCATCCCTATCTACTTCCTAGGAGAAGGAGCTATGCAGCCTGCTAAGAAAACATCTAGATGCCTTCGCCTAGAGTTATAAGGAAATGGGGCGAGTGCACCCTTCAGTATGTGCTCATTATATACACATCAAGGAAGATTGCAAACCAGTCAGGCAGTGTTAAAGGAGGATGAATCCAACACTTAAAGATATTGTTAAGGAAGAACTACAGAAATTGCCTGATGCATGATTCATCTATCCCATCTCTGATAGTGAATGGGTCTCTCCTTTGGTGCTAGTGCCAAATAAAGATGGTAAGTGTAGAATCTATGTCAACTATCGGGAATTGAACAAAGCCACTAAAAAGGACCATTTTACTTTACCTTTTATAGATCAAGTGTTAGACGGTCTGGTAGGGAAAAAGTTTTTCTCACTCCCAGATGGGTTTAGCAGGTACAATCAAATTCAAATCAGCTCGGAAGACCAAGATAAGATCACTTTCACTTGTCCTTGGGGTACCTTTGCATATCAGGTCCTTCCTTTTGGTTTGTGCAACACTCCAGCCACTTTCCAAAGAGCGGTATTGAGTATATTTGCTAAATTGGTTCACGATGCGGTAGAAATATACATGGATGATTTTACTCCTTATGGTTCTGACTTTCAGAAAGCTTTATCTAACCTAGGAAAAGTTCTAGACAAGTATATTGAGATGAACCTATCCCTCAGTCCAGAAAAATGTGAATTTTTAATGACTGAAGGGACTGTGTTAGGTCATGCAATATCTCAGCAAGGACTGCAGGTGGACACCAAAAAAATTGCCATCATCCAAAGGGTCCCACCTCCTCAAAAGGTGAAATATGTGAGAAGTTTCCTAGGCTTAGCTGGATATTACAAAAGATTCATTAAAGATTTCAACAAGCTAGCCTCTCCTTTGTTTGGCCTCTTAGGCAAAGATGTTGAGTTCATATGGTTGGAAAACTGTCAAGAAGCCTTATATACCTTGAACAGCAAGCTAGTGACTGCCCCAATTATTAGAGGCCCAAACTGGGCCCTACCTTTCCACATTCACACAGATGCCTCAAACAAAGCAATAGGAGAAGCCTTAGGACAAATTGATGAAAATTTACCTTATGCCATATACTTTATAAGCAGAAACTTGTCAAAGGCAAAGTTAAACTATACAATGACCGAGAAGGAACTCCTAGCTATCTTGCATTCCTTAAACAAATTCAGACATTATATCATAGGCTATTAACCTTTGTGCACACTGATCATGTTGCAATTACATATTTAATGAACAAACCAGATGTAAATGCTTGCATTATTATATGGTTTCTTTTACTACAGTAGTTTGATTTTACCATTATTGATAAGCCTGGTAAATAAATTGTTGTTGCTAATTTTTTGTCGAGAGTAAATTTGCCTACAGGTGAAGAAGGAATGGTGGATTACCAAATGCCAAATGAAAACCTATTTTCTATATTAGTAATCTCTCCATGGTTTGGTGATATAGAAAACTACTTGGTTTCAACATAGTTCCCACCACACCTGTCCTCAAAAGAGAAGAGCAAGATAGTAAGGAAAAGTGCCCCTTTCACCTGGATTGGGCACAATCTCTTCAAACTTGGCCCAAATCAGATCTTAAGAAGATGTGTCAGGGAGGAGGAAGTCTTTGACATCCTCCTGACCTGTCATGACGGGCCTGGTGGAGGTCATTTTGCAGAAAAAAGAACTACCTTCAACATATTGCAAGTAGGCTACTACTGGCCCACTCTTCATCAGTATGTGACGAGATATATCAGCTAGTGTGATCAGTGTCAGAGGATGGGTAAACCTACTACAAAAGATGAGATGCCCATGCAACCTCAAGTAACCTTTGAGCCATTTGAGAAGTGGGGCATGGACTTTGTGGGTCCTATCAGCCCTCCTTCAAAGCAGAAACAATACATCACTGTGTGCACTGATTACCTAACAAAGTGGGCAGTGACAAAAGCAATCAAAGCAGCAACAGAGGAAAAAGTAGCTGAGCTTTTGAGAGAAAACATATTCCACCAGTTCAGGTATCCAAGAGAGTTGGTCACAGATCAAGGCAATCAGTTCACTTCCAATTTGATTGAAGACTTGTTCGCACATCATAGAATCAAGCACAGGACTTCTACCCCTTACCATCCACAAACCAACAAGCAGGTGGAGGTCACTAACAGAGCATTGGAAGGGATCCTGACCAAGGTAGTGAGTAGCAAAAAACACTGGGCTGACAAATTAGTTGAGGCCACTTGGGCCTACAACACAACATGGAAGACCACCACATGGTTCACACCCTATGAACTAGTCTATGGGAAGAAGGCTTTGTTGTCAATATAATTTGAATTCAATACCCTAAGGATGGCAGATCAGCTGGACCTAGACCTCAGCCATGCACAGAAAGAAATATTACTTCAGCTCAATGGATTGGATGAACACAGATTGCAGGCCCTTCTCCACACAGAGGTAGTTTAGCTTTAGAGAAAGATATGGCCTAACAAAAATATCAAGGAGAAGTAATTACAAGAGGGAGATTGGGCACTACTCTATGATTCAGAATACAAATATTTAAAAGGTAAGCTAAGGACAAGATGGTTGGGACCCTACACTGTGGAGAAATGCAATGAAAAAGGTTCAATTTTGAACAGAACCATTGATGATGAAGCCATCCTCATGTTTATCAATGGACATCGGTTGAAAATATACAAGAAACCCCTCTCCAAGTGAGAGTTTATTGAAGGTTTGGATAAAATAGTGATGGTATTGGAGCATGTCTTAGCTTCCACTTCACCCCCTCACTAAAGAAAAAGAAAAAAGAAATAAAAAATAAGGACTCAAGTGAAATCCTCCATGAGGCGCTTAAGTCCCATCATTGGGTTGAAAACATCTTCTGAGGCAGCCCGGTGATGTCAAAAAAAAAAAATAAGATCCCTGGGGGAAAACTTCCCTTGGAGGTGCCCAGGGCAGGCAATTAGGGTGAAAACCTCCCTAAGGCACCCTATTTGTTTTCAAAAAAAAAAAAAAAAGTGAATTTTCATTTGCATTGCAGGTTGCAAGAGGATTACAAGAAGCAGAAGAAGGTGCCAAGGGGACCCTGACATCCACACCAGCACCTATCCTATATTCTCCACACTTTTCTCCATCATTTCTACCATTTCTTTCACCCCACTATGTTCTTTTTCAAAAATTGTGCTTTCTATAGGAGGCTCTGTGTTTTCTACAAGAGGATCCTGTAGAAATTACAAAGAGCCAGAAATGAATATAAAAGGCAGTTCAAGGGGCAAGGAAGCTTCATAAAGAACCTATAAATGCTCCTACAGCCTTCAAACCTCCTTTCCATCACTTCCAAGCCTAAATCACACCCCAAGCACCATTCTTCTTCCTGTCCAAGAAAAGCACAAAAAAATAGTTTTTCAAGAAAAGAAAAAAAACAAAAATAAGAGAGGAAGCAGCTCCATCCACCTCACCTGAAGCCTACATAATACCTCTCCATCTCTATCTACACTTTTGGCATCATCCTCAAAGCTCCAAGCGTGGAAAGAAGCTGAAGTTTCAAGGGGAGAAACAGCTACAGGAGATCCTGTAGGAATTCCTGTAGCAGTTGATCCCATCAAAACCTAGCACCAGCAGCAAAAGAATGCACACATGAAGGTTGAAGAAGGCACCTGAAGCTCAGACCCAGCCAGAGGAGAACCTACACAAGACACAGTCACACATCAGCAAGCAGACAACATGCATCAAAAGAAATAAATGCATGTAGTAGAGAGGGAGTCACAACACCTCACAGCAAATACATTCAAATCACAGGTAAGTAACTAACTCGCTCCTCTGTTTGCATTTTTGTAATTAGAAGTCATACAAAAGCAACGAGATGGTTGAGGTTCAATGAGGGAAAGGTGGCCAGTTAACTTGGCCACATTCATCTAATTAACTCCACTCACCCGAGATGTCACCCACACATGTGCACAGTCAACTCAAGAAAGATGTCAAGGACAGGTAGTGGAGGAAGTGTGAACTTCGATGCAATCATGAGGGATGATTACGAGGAGGGGCCATGATGAAAAGGAAAGTGGGGACCAACAGTCCGAATATGGCCAATGAATACTTTTCCATCTCACCCCCCATCACTGGAAATATCCATAAAGGTTAATAAGTACTCCTCTCCGAGCACTCTCACCACCTTTTCCTTCATTCTCTCCTCGTAACTCAGCTACAACAATCTCCTTGTGCCCCCATAGCCTCATCACCATCATCCTCCATTGATCTCTCCCATATTCCTGCTCTCGATGTTTTCTACAGGAGCACTTACAAGTTCTACAGGAGCACTTACAGGTTCTACAGGAGCACCTACAGGAATTCTACAAGAGGGACAGCAGGGTTCTACAAGAGGGGCAGTGAGTTGTTTTGAAGGGAGAAAACATGGGTTTTAGCACGATTTTCAGTCTAAGGAGGTAGGTTCCATGCATGACCCTATTTAATATCAATATATGCAAGAAGTGGTTTCAAATTGAGGAGGAAATAAAGTCTTTAGGAGAGGAGAAAATAGATAAGAAAATTTTTCTACTTATTTAAAAAAAAAAAACACATAGTCTCCATTGTTTCTCAGTTTTTCTCAAAAATTGTTGTCTCCATCTCCATATTTGGTTTCCCAAAAGAGTATCAACAAAATGAAAAGAGGGTTCATGATAAAGGAGCCCGCTAACTCCACTAGGCTCCATGCACATCCCCAAGTAGTGGACATATTCACAAGAGAAAATTGGATGAATTTTTTTGAGAAATTTCGAGGGTTTGATGAGGAGATTGCCCAAGAATTTTCCCACTATTTGGTCCCTCACACAAGAACAAATTCCATTATCACCTTTAGAGGTCTTTCCATGGAGATAAACCCTAAATTTATCAATAGGGTCCCTACCCTTCCTCTTGGGCTGCAATCGAGTAAGGATGAGAAACCAATTGGCCAGGCTGTAGAGAAAAACTTCTTCCAAAATGTAGAGGATAAAAATGGCATTAGAAGGGATAGCATACCATATCCTTGGGATGAGGTTAGTTACTAAATTACCAAATACATTTCCTGTGAGAGGAGGTATATCATTGTCTATGGTTATCACTTTAGAATCCTTCATTAATTAAGGTATGGCATGGACACTCCAACACCTCAGAAGCTCAACATCCCCTACTTCCTCCTGCAATCCTTCATTGACTCCAGCACTAAGGTTCAAGCAGGGAATTCAGAGCAGCTAGCTCACCATGGGTTAATCAAAATTTTAGTGGAAGAAACCCTCCATACATTTACACTCCCTATAGCATGGGAATTCTTTTGAAACATGACAGCTGAGGATGACATAAAAGCCCTAACCTATGATGTCAGTCCTACTAGCAGTGAGGAGGAAGAGTAGCAAGGGGGAGAAGGTGAAGCCACTGGTGGCTTAGCAGAACAAGAAAGGAAGGAGGAAGAAACTATATAGAGGAGGATAAAGCTGAAGAAATAGAGAAAATAGAGACAAAATGAGGAGAAAAAGAAGCAGAAAAGGTAGAACAAGGAGAAGGGTCCCCTGAGACTCTCGAAAGGGAGGCAGCAGCTTCCCTCACTACCCTAAGTACACCAATCAAGCCAAAGCAAAAGGGGAAAAGGTAGGCCTCCATGTATTTTAGGGCTAGGAAGAGCACAAGAATCAAAACAGGCAAAACTCAACCCTCTTCAAAAGTGTCAATTACAAATGAATATTCACCCTATGCCAAAGGGAAAGAATCACCTTCCAAGGCACCTATCACATATGAAAGGGGGACTCCTAGATCTTCCACATGGAAGGAAAAAATAGTACTACAGGACCCAAAAACACTCCTACAAGAGGCTCAGACAGTTCTACAAGAGACACTGTCAAAACTACAGGAGATCCAATAGCTTAAGAAAAGGATAGAAGAATACCCACAGGGAAAGGAGGAAGAACGAGACATACAAGAACCTGATCCCTAGCCTAGTCTGGCTTCCTATTACAATCTGCTTGAGGGAGGAAGGATAATTACACAAAAGTTTGAAATTCCACTATTCTTTGAATTAGAGAAAGAGAGAATAATAACACATAGATGGATGCAAATAGCCAAATTCAAGGGAGTTGAGGATGTTGGCCATATGGAAAATAAACTCAGAGAAATGGGCAGAGAGTTGAGTGATATCAGAAACAGGGAAGCAATTACAAGGAGCCACCTTGAAACTGAATTTTAAGGAGGCAATTGCAAGAGAAGGAGACTCAGCTGGCATGTATGGCCAGCTTATCCATGGAGGGATTGCAATGTAGAACACCAGCAAAATCCTATGGCTTATATCTCAAGGACCAATGGTTACAATTCCAAATAAATACATTGACACAAAGAGGCACAATGCCCTTCCAAGATTACAGGCAGTTTATGGATCTGTGTGACCAAAGCACATCAGAGAATAAGGCAAAAATGGCAGAATTCTACCTACATAACATGGCCCTCACAGACATGAATGTGTGGGACCCCAATGCCAGGCTAGGGGACATGAAACTAATGGCCATGGCCTCATGAATTAACCATGAAGAGTTGAGGGCAGCAAAAATAAGAAGATTGATGATAAAAGAGTAGAATCAGCCATTAATGATAAGAGCTGAGCCATAAGATCCCATGGCACTCATCAGCACACACAACTTGCTTGCCAATAATCCTCAGATTTCCCCTAGATATATAATTGTTTAGGCACAAGCCATTACAGACTTTGAGGATATGCAAAGGTTACTTGGGGATGATTGTGTGCATGCATGCATGAGGAGATGGAACACCTTACCACACAGTCTGCAGATCAGGGAATATCATTCCCCCATGAGGATAAAGGAGGCATTAAGAAGAGTGTCAATGTACAAGTGCTCCATGCACAGGCTGAAGGTCAACTGGATTGGCGTCAAACTAAGTCCCCCACTGCTATTAGGCATGTTGGAAGGCAGAAGAGAAGAAGAAGAGGAGGAGCAGTGCGAAGAGATAGATAGGAAGGCAAGATTCTATGACAAGGAAGAGCAGACCACATCAGAATCTTGGGATGCTAGGGAGGCCACCAGGGCCATAAAAGATGAGGA
Source organism: Pinus taeda (assembly GCA_000404065.3). Classification (NCBI taxonomy): domain Eukaryota; kingdom Viridiplantae; phylum Streptophyta; class Pinopsida; order Pinales; family Pinaceae; genus Pinus; species Pinus taeda. The sequence goes on from APFE031443877.1 coordinate 96,066, forward strand.
GATTGACTAAGTTGCTTAGAGGATTGGAAACACTTTCAGTAGGGGGATGATGATGAGCCTCATAAATGGGTAATTACATGGGCACATTTTACCTCCTAACCTAGTCAAACCAACCATTCTCTTAGATTATTACATGATTTTCTTATTATATTTATGCTTATAGAGTGAGTTGAGTTAGTTATTGTGCCATATGGTCTAAGTGTATTTATTGCAGATTATTGATGATTTTTGAGGACAAAGTCAAGGATCTAGTGGAAAAATGGAAGCAACAGCTCGAAGTCGACAAAGGAGAGGGCTTATAGGAGGGAATCCCCCTCATTTATTACTCCTCACTTCGAATTTCACTTCATTCAGCTCGGAGTACAGGCAGCCGAATCATGTACTAGAAGGCAACCGAGCAAGGGGAGGAGGACTGATGATTATCTCGAGTTTTGGGAGCCAAGCCTCCCTGATTTTAAGGAATATGTTGATAGCTTCATTTGTATAAGTAGAGAGGCCTAGGGCCTCACTAGGGTCAGATTTTTTGTTGGATTTTTGCTTATGTAAACTCTGCTCAACTTCGAGCTTATTATTTTGTGATAGTTTCATGTAATCTTGCTATTCTTCTAAAAATAAAGATGGAATCCCTTTTGAGTTAGCACTGATTTACCTCAGAGGGCTAAAGCTCTTGGGTTAGGGCCCAATCCAAGTAGCCAAGCTCCTCTTTACTTTTATTTGTATGTTTTATTTCAGTTTGTAGATTAGGTTGTTGTTAGACGTATTTCGTTTATGGTTAAGAATAGGTTGCTTTTGATGATTCAGTAGTTTGCTTCCATTTGTGCTTTTTGTAGCAGGTTAAACAGTGATCAAAAAAGATTCAAAAGGCTAGCAACAGTGCCTTGGCCTCTCTTCCTCCCTTTGGGACCATGATTTGAGGCAAAGACCCTCTTGCTGCCCCAAAACATAGATTTTCCTCATTCATAAGACTTCTAGTGTTTGGAACTTTTCAGTAGGTTAATAGTCCATCTTTTCTTTGCTTCAGATGTTCTTCATCATGCTCATTTATTTATTTGCAATATTATTCTTTCATGCTTTCCTTTCTTTCAGAATTTCTCAGCTTTTCCTTCCATAGATCATAGTTTAGACTAGTTTAATGCAAAACTTTGTTTTTCTAGATGCACTCATTTCATTGCTTGTTTGATCTTATTGGATGATTGTCAATTCCTTTTCAAGTATATTTCTTCTAATCGTAGGCCATCTTATCAGCCATCACATCCTCCATTTGATCCGTGCCCTACAGGTCACCTAAACCTCACCTCAATTATGCCTTAGTTTCCTACATTTTTCCTAGAACTTCTTCCTCTCTCCTTGAGCAAATCCAACCATCTTTCTCTATCCTAGTGGTTCATGGCAAACCTTAGGTGCCCTAACACCTCATTCCAACCCTCATCCATCTTTTTCACCCACTCTCACACCCTCAAAGCAATCAAAACTTCTCTCGGCCTCCTCCTGTAGGCCTTTTGTAGAACGTAGTTCTTCCTCCTGTAGATTTATTGTGTCCTCTTGTAGATTCCCCTGTAGGCTTTCCTTTGAAGGCCGAGTGGGGGAAAAGCCTGCAGAAGGTCACATGAGACCTCCTAGGACCCATCCACACCATACTACATCCTCTCAAGTACCAAAACTTCCCTCCAACGCCACGTATTCGCTGCCACACTCACACACAATAAATTACATGCATGTCAATTTCACATAAAGATACATAAAAATCAAAAAATATGTTCTTTGCTTATATACTTCCAAAAATAGCATAGTTAGATGTTGTTTACTTATTTGAGTAGGTAATGGCATTCCTTTCATGGTTTTCATAGTGATTTTTTCAAAAGTAGGATTAGTTGGTTAATTAGGGTTTACTAGGTTTACTTTACATTTCGGTCTTTCTCCTTTCTGCAGTTAGAGTAACATCTATAGAGTAATATTTCTCTCCTTTCATCACATATAGAGCTTCTTTTGGAATCCATAGAAGTTAGCTTGAGCTCCTAGTGATATTGTGTCGGCTGACCAAGTGACAACTTGCAATAAGAACTAGTACTTGTGCATACAGCACTGATGCTTGCAAGTTTGTTATGAACCACCGGATTGATAAGAGTAAAGTAGGCAACCCAAGAGTTGCAACATTATTGCTGCAATACTGGTACTCACCACTTCTATTATATTAATTTTATCTGTTGTTTTTGCTTTTGATTTTTAGATAGAACCGATGGATGTGAAGAAAGCATTTCTTCACGAGGATCTGGAAGAAGAGATCTACATTAAACAACCTAAAGGCTTTGTGGTGAAGGGTAAGAAAGAACTGGCATGCAAGTCAAAAAAGTCTATGTATGGGTTAAAACAGTCACCAAGGATGTGGTATCATAAATTTGATACATATATACAAGGACTTGGCTTCACCGGAAGCAAATCAGATCATTGTGTGTATTCTAAATTAATTGGTGACTGTGTTATATATTTGATCTTATATGTGGATGATATGTTGTTGATTGGAAATAAGAAATAAATTATATAGGAATTGATGACCCAATGGTCCTCCAAATTCAAAATGAAAGATCTTGGTGCTGCAAACTACATTTTGGGCATGGAAATTAAATGAGATCGAGCAAAGAGGAAGCTCTAGTTGAAACAGAGGAAGTATGTTGAGACAATACTGTAGAGATTTAATTATGTAGGATAGTAAAATAGTCAAGGTTCCTATTCATGTAGGTGTAAAGTTATCTGTTGAATAGTGTCCCAAGACACAAGAATGGGAAGAGGAAATGCCTCGTGTTCCATATGCAAGTGTAGTCAGTAACCTAATGTATGGAATGGTTTGTACTAGACCAGACATTGCACATTCAGTGGGAGTATTGAGTAGGTTTATCAAAACCAAGGAAGGAGAACTAGACAACAGCGAAGGGGATTTTCAGGTATTTGCATGGCACTAGTGATTATGGTTTATGCTACCAAGGAATACCAGTATTAGATAGATTTTTGGACATCCGTGGCTTTGTTGATGTAGACTGGGATGGAGATCTGGATTAGAGAATACCCACATGTGTGTATGTGTTTAACTTATTTGGAGGTGTAGTCATTTGGATGAGTAAGAGACAGTCTGTAGTGGCACTTTCAACTACAAAGGCAGAATACATGGCAACCACTCATTCAAGAAAGTAAGCAGGTTGGTTGTAGAGATTGCGTTCAAGTATGGGGTTATTATAGAAATCTATAAGGATAGATTGTGATAGCCAAGGTGAAATTTTCTTGGCAAAGAACCCTGCTTATCATTCAAAGACAAAGCATATTGATGTTCATTATCACTTTGTAAGGGATATGGATGACATTGTAAGGATATGGATGAGGACAAAAACGTTTGTTGGTAAAGGTGGACATTTTGAAGAATATTGCAGATGCATTGACAAAGTCGGTGAGCATTGAGAAGTTCTCGTTGTGTAGAGAAATAATGGTCATTGTAGGGTTGGACCAATGACTAATCTCTCCTGTGGAAAGAAAACAAAAAGTGGGAGAATGTTGGATGTGTGTTATATTCTTTCCATGACTAGACCTAGTAGTAAAGTTAGGGGGTTAGAGGTAGCACGTCTAGTTCCCCATTTGTTGCATGAGGCACAATGAGGGGGTCATAGGGGGGAGGTAGCCCCCCTGTTGGGGGGTTCGAGGGGGGCAATAGCCCTCTTCTACAAGGTCAAGGGCAGCGCCCCGGGGAAATTTTTTTGAACCCTATATGAGGTGGACGGATGTTAATTTTTGATATGTTCTATGTTTAAGAGCAATTTACATCAATTTTATTATAAGCCCAATATCAATATCCAGATTAGCAATCACATCATAATGATAGTAAAATGAAAATAGAACATAAACATAAACAGTAGAAGACAAGCCAAGATAAGAGGATGGAAGATGTGGCACCAGCTAGGGACAAACCCCAATGTGGGGAACCCTTGATCAATTCTTCTTATGTTATTCAATAGTTAAGTAGAGAGAGAGAGATATTAGAAATATACAATTATAATATTTTATGACAGCAGTAAAAAATCCTAGATCAAAAATATCAATGTTGATCAAACATGATGGAAAACTTCCTCTAGGTGACTTGGTTAATCCCAGTCAACTTCACCGTCCAAACAATGCTCATAGTTCTAATTTGATTCACTGCTTCTTTGCTATGATGTTGTGGCACATCCTAGACAGACCTATGCAAGCCTTACTATGGTTCTATGGCCTACGGCCAAGCACATAGAAACCCATGTAGCAAACATCCTCAAAACAGTGTCCAAACATCATCAATGCAACAACATTTTATCCTACAAGAACTCCAACATTGTTGTTTTGAACTTCTTGTAATGCTACAATTTTGGGACTAGTTAAGGCACTAACCATAGTCCCTAACAACCCATCAAACTTCACGAGAATTTCTTCTATAGGCTTTGTTTGTCCTCCAATGGGATGTTGACCTCCACGATGCTCCTTTAGGATGGTTTCAAGCCCAATGCATAGACTTGTCTCCCTAAAACAGTTGGGGCACCCTACAGGACCTTAACTAGGCCTGTGGCAGCCTCTTAGGAGGACTATCCACCCACTAGCAAGCCCTCAAGCATATCTCCTTGCCTTGGACTCCAATAATAGAGCCTCGACCCTCCAACCAACATCTCTATCCTCTAAACGGACCCTTGAAACAACCTTTCAATGCCCTTGATGTACAGTCCTCTCGTTGCTAAGACTAGGGCTTCCTTTGGCTGCAGATTAGAGATTCCTTCAGCTACATATTAGGGTCCCTCCTTTATCTGTGGCTAAGGCTCCTTTTCTACAGCTAGGGATCCTTTGGATCTCAGTTAGGGCTCCTCTAAATTGTGGCTAGATCTCTTTTCTTGATTGTGGCTAGATCTCCACTTGACAGCAAATATGGCTCCTTAGATCTCTCTTTCCACCACGTCCTCCTTGTGAGAAGACATACCCAAACAAATGGAGAGAGAGATCATGAGATGATGTTCTCCTCAAGTGACTTGAGGTCTCCTCTATTTAAATGCAACGTTGAGGTTGAGCTGGGAGTAAATGTGCTTGTTTAGCTTATTGGCCGACCTTGAAAAATTGTCAATAATATGAATAAATTCATATCTCCATGATATTTAGATAAATCCTACACCTCTATGAGAGAGGAATCCAAGAAAAACATTAGACGCCATAAATAAGGTGACCCACATGGAGTTTGGACATAGTTGCGAATTTTAAAACTCCCTCTCAACTAGGGAGAACTCCATCTGCTAATCCATCTGTCAATCAGTACTATCTCTGCCATCAATGCACTTCTCTAATCTATTGAACTATGAAGAAGAACAAGTGATCAAGAATATATCGTACCATTCTCTACTGACCCAAAGTTAGTCCCAAGTAAAGAGAGTGTCTCATACCACTCTTACTGACCCGAAGTCAGTCCCAGATAAAAGAGAGTGTCTCATACCACTCTTACTGACTCGAAGTAAGTTCCAGTTAATCCCAGATCAATATCATCCTAGCATAGGGAGTACAATAGTACACGATGCATTCATAAGTAATACAATGGTCACTATCCTCATGTCCCTACTCATTGGCCAGATGAGAGGTACTTCCCATGAGTCCAAGACTGCATGGATAGGATGTCTCAGCAGGAGAAAGATGAACCACTCATCCTTCCGACATGTCACCATGGGGTATCCTAGGGTAAGGCTAAACCACTCACCCTGTACACAACAAATCACTAGGGGAAGGCTAGACCACTCACCCTATGATTGTGTCTAAGCAGGAGAAGGATGAACCACTCATCCTGCCTACATAGAAAACCACTAGGGGAAGGATGAACCACACACCCATTTGTTTCTCATCGCTCCAAGAATTACCCCAAGCCCCCCGTAGCTCCCAGAGCTCAATATCCATATCATACATGACCCTCGTAAGAGGGCCTCTCCACGACTCCTAGTCATTCTCGGGAAGTCAAGAATTTTACCTTTCCTAGGGGCTTCATCATAATATCGACAACCTGCTCATCAGTCCCAATGTGTTGGAGCCTTATTTCTCTTCGTTGTACCATATCCCAGATAAATTGGTACTTGATGTCTATGTTCTTACAGTGATCATGAAATATGGAATTCTCTAATAATCAAATCCCACTATGGCTTTCGTAAAGAATCACGATGGTATCCAACACATGTCCAAATAGCTCACTAAAGATCTTCCTCAACTATACAGCTTCACAAGAGGCCATACTCATAGCTATGTATATGGCCTCAGTGATGCTCAAAGCAACAGACTTCTGCTTCCTGCTCATCCAGGATATCGAAGCAGAACCCAAAGAGAAACAACAACCAGAAGTTCTCTTATGATCCACCACATTGCCTGCCCAATCAACATCAGAATAACCATACAACCTCACATCTACGACAGTGTGTGTTGGCTTGAGGGGCCCTGACCTAGGTTTAGCGTTAATTATCCAAACAAATAGCTACACTACTAGCCCTTTCGGCATCAGCCCTTGGAGTGCGGACCGAAGTCTCACCTGAACCAATATGGGGGGATGTTGGAACCAAGTTTTCGCACCCTAAGATGGTTGTGATGTCACTTGATCTCTTCTATCCCTACCTTCACGCAGGTGATCTCGCTCTAGTGCTTGTAAGACAAACCCTCTATTCCGGCTTACAACACCTTCACGAAAGTATACGATTGATCTTCGCACAGCCGTAACGTTATGTACCTAGGGGGGGTAAGATGGGGTACCGAGGGAGGTACCCAAGGTAATAATGTAATAATGGGATGGGCCATAGTAATAAATAAGGTGGTTAACCCATGTCATGTAAGGGGCCACAAGTAGTTAATAATAATGTAATGGGCCCATGGTATTAGTTGATGGTATGAGTAAACCATGGTAATGATGCATGGTATTGTATGTATGAGGCCTATATAGAGGCTAGAGACTCCACATGGAGAGATATGAAGAGAAGTATTCTTGTATGAACAAGCATATGGCTTGTGGAGTATTCTCCTTCCTTAAGGAGTGAATGTATGGTGTTGCCCTACCATAAGGGTTTGATAATAAAGAATCGTTTCTATCTATTTTTGGGTTTATTTGCATTGTCTTATATTTTCATATCAGATCTATAATATTATGGGTTAGATCTACAACAGCAGCCCAAAACCTTATTAGGTGATTTCGCAGCGCATCATTCAAAATTTAAATTAACCGCGCTGCGAAATCAGGGATTCGTGCATTCCACAGCGAACCTTTCCCAAATGTCAAATCCGTTAGGTAAATCAGTGGCTGCATCATCTTATGTTAGTTCATGTACTCCACTTATCACGTCCCAACACCCATCTCCATTATCACCACCATTAGATTTGTTGATACAAATGGATTACAATTTCCAAGAAAAGCCACCTATGCACAAATCTTAATGATGATTGTAAGCCTTGCGTGAATAACAAATCTACAAGATTGCAATTTGAATAATTATAAATGGCAAGATTTCAATTTTAAATACAATTGTAATCAAGCGAGGTAGCAAATTAGGCGAGGCAGCAAGTCAGGCGAGGTAGATTTTCAAAAGAAGCTGAGTTCACAGTTCAAACAGAGCTAGTATTCCTTGCTTACAGGTCTTTAAGATTTCATTGAGAGATCAGTAGAGAAGAAAGAACACAGATTAGGCAAATGTCTGAGAAATGAGCCTGAAGGTTTGGATATAACATTGAAGAATAAAGATGTGGAGAAGGCTTTTAAAAAAGCCGGATGTTGGAATTTTTGCAGGAAGTTACAAGGAGGACATGCATAGGTGACTAAAGAGTTTGCACTAAATTTCACAGGATTAAATTCAAAGGTGGCTATGTTGGAATTGCAGGTCTCGCCAGAGATGATATCCACTGTGACAGAGATTCAACAAGGGCAAGAAAATTGGTTCAAGAACTTCAAATTTGACATGAATCCATGCAAAGAGTTTTTAAAGAAGGAATTCGTTAATTCGGATTTGAGTAAGTCAGTTCCTAGGATCTATGTCAAAGAGTCCTATGCACATTTACTCACCTGTATACAGAAATACCTGACTTGTGAAGGACGATATAACAAGGTGTATTCGTACCATTTCAAACTCCTTTTGCATTTTACAGGGAAGGCTTCCGTTGATCAACCTTTTTATTTATTCCGCAGTTTGAGTAAAATGTGTGACAAAGTACAATTGAGAAAGGAGGCTTGTGAAACTTCTCTGTTTCACCATGGCTTGATCAAATTACTTGTTTTTCATGAACTTCAAAAGGTAGGTAAAGACTGGAATACATTTATTTTCATGGTTGGTTTCAAAAGGCAGACTGTCCTCAACCCTCTACCTGCAAAGGATCTTAAAACAGCAGGTCTTGAAACATAAACAAGAGCCAAGAGGTTTTCAAAATTAAAGGCAAGGAAACAAGTTAGAGAATCTGTAAAGCCACTGACCATTCAAGATATGCCTCGGCAGTCAATTAAAGAAAAAGCTCAGGTCAAAGAGACTGCACATGAATTAAGCACAACTGGAGTAGTTCCAAGAAGAATAACGAGAAGTCAGATGGCTAAAGAAAAGGGTAAGTAAGTAGCTGTTGAAGAAAGTCCTGTTTCGAAGGGAAACTTAAATGATTTACTGCAGCCAATTGACATTGAAGAATCCCCACTAGTTCAAGATGATTTGATGCAATTAGGAAAAGAGAAGACAAAGAAAGCTAAAGCCTCAAAGAAACTTAAGTTTGATGAGCAAGTTGAACAATTTGTTTTCAAGCCTAGGAGGCCCATAACAAGGCAATTTTAGCAAGTACAGGAGGTACCGCCAAGAACAGATGAAACAGGGGAAGAGATATAACCCCATGAAAGAAGGGACAAAGTCAAAACAGTTGCCACACATAAAGAAGATAGTATAGAGGATTTGAAAAAGAGATTGGAATCTGCTAACCTTAAGATTGCTAGACTGAGGAAAGCTGCCAAGAAACATGCCATACAACAAGCTAATTATTACAGAATTAAGACCTTATGGGAAGACAAAACAACTATAGAGGTGGTTGAATGTGATACTCAATTCCACACCTGGGCAGTACCGGCAATTAAAGAAGAAAAGTTCATCAGAATTATTAATATGCAATTAAGAGCTGGAATCAAGGTCATGAAGAAAAAAATTGAAGCTTTAAAGGTACAGTTAGGTCAACTGAAGGAATCTTCTTAATGAAATCTCGTTTCAAGTAAGAATATGCTTCAAATTTTGATGATTTTGCTTAGTGTGTCACCTTTTTGAAGAATCATGCACGTCCATTCAGTGTTGAAAGGTTTTGGAATAGTTGAAAGAAGGTTTTGATTGGAAAGTGCTCAAATAAGTAAAGTTCTGGTTTGAAACTATGATTTTTGAAGCAACTCAGCAGTTTCGTAGCGCACTACAAAACTGCTGAAGGTGATGATTAAAGCTCAGTAGTTTCGTAGCGTGCTACGAAACTGCTGAAGCTAAACAGTCCAATTTGAATTAACCGGTTTTGAATATGAGCGAGAATTTTCAAAGGTGAATGTCTACAAGGTATGCATGGCATCAGCTGAAGCTATTTAAGATTCAACCAGGTCAAGACAGGTGGAGATAATATGCATACAAATCTTACTTTAGATTTTTGTCATAAAGTGCGTATATTTACCACACTTCGGGATATCTAGAACAGTTTGCAAGAATTTTGGCTTTCACGCATGTAAACAGTGGACAACACATCAAGGACTTGGCAGTCTGCTCCATTTTGGGTAATTAAAAGATAAAGGATGCACTTTGTTGAATCTGAACATCTTGAGGCAAACTAAAGAACGGTGCACAAGGGTAGTTTCCTATATTTCAGGACAATGGAGAGGATGTGGCATAGAAGACCAGCATGGAGCCTTGAACACTCATCACTGCCAAATTGAAAGGAACCAGATGTCAAAGAACGAGAACAATTATAGCCAAGGCTTTTATTAGCATAACATGGTGTTAGAATCCTACTTGATTTAGATCTCTGGAAAGTTTAGTTGAAGTCTGTTACATTTAATAGGCAGTTAAAAGTTGATTAGGTGTCATTAGAAGTAGATTTCGAGTTCCTCTCATGCTTGAGGAGGAATCTCAATCAGATAGAAGAACTCTATATATAGTAGGAGAAGAAATGTAATAGGGGTTGGAATTTTATGTAAAAAAGCTCTGTTGATAAGCTTATGTAAAGGCTCCGTTTATTTTGATAATACAATGAATGGTTTCAGCTGCTCAAGAATCATAGTGACTTCAATGTATGAATTCCTCTTGTTGTCTTTCATGTTATTAACATTTTGATGGGTACTTGATTACCTAGAAATCACATGCTGTGTTCTAATTTCCTTCATGTACTCATATACTGTCCTTTTGTGTCTACTGATTCTTTATGTATATTGAAGTCTAAATGCCTTGATTTCAGTGCAAAGTCAATTCGTTGTTAATGCTGAGTAACATATGACTCCATGAGCCCAATGGATGCTTGTTAATTTGGATTTTACTAGCCTTTTTCCTATTTGTTTCATAGAAGAGTTATCCATCTCAATCACAATTGCAAATCTTAAACCCTTTGAGAGAGCCCTCTCAGGCTAAGGAGGCTAAGCCTTAGCTAAAAGATTGGTTTGAAACAGTTACTTGAAGTCTTCCTGGTCTGCAGCCTTCCAGTGCTTGATTTTGAGATAACATTTTGGTGCGTCTACCGGGAACCTGAAGATTAATCATTCCCGAAATCAAGAAGCTAAACTTTTGAAGGTAGCAGGAGCTCAGAAGATTTTTCGAGGCTAGAATCTACCTTGGTGACTCCATACAATTTCAAAGTTTAAAAGGTGGCTTCGAGAGGGAGATATACACGAAGAAATCCTGACCCAGATCCACCTACTCCTGTGGATAATCCAAACACCACTTCAAGGAGTAGACAAAGATTTCCTGAAACACCAGGTACTTCATTTTTTTCAAAATCTTTGTTCCCTGAATTTTCAAGAAGTATTGAAGATAAAATTGTAGATTATAAAATTCATGAGGTGTTGTTAAGGTCTGAGAATGAAGAAGAACTGATTGGAATTATTTTAGATTTACAAAAAAGAGGTATTGATACTTCATCCTTAGTGTCACAAAAAGATAAGGAGGAATGTTGGCAGGTTGTTACTTCAGAATTACTATTAGAAGAGGAAGACTTGAACCAACTTAAAGAACTTGATCCTTTTGAAGTCTTACTCAAGTCTAAAATTGGTCTACCTCTTCCAAATTGGAGTACCTTTGTCAGTGGTTTGCAAAGTCCAAATAGTCCTTTTCGTACCGACACTTTATCCTCTGCCTCTGCTAATCCTAGTAGTTCTCAGACACTAGGAAACCTATCTCATATCAGTTCTAGTGCCATCGTTCATACAGTACCTGTCATCACTGCTCCTCCACTCATTATGGTCGTACCTGCTAGGTATGTTCCACTAGCCCTCTCTGCTGTTTTACATGACCTTCCTAGCAAATATGCTGCTAGAATTCCAACATGGGGTGGAGATGAAGACATACAGCAGAAGAACATGTAGACAGATTCAATGATTTTGCTGACAGAGAGGAAGTTGATGATGAAGATGTAAAACTAATATTGTTTGCTCAAAATTTCATTGGGGAAGTTAGAAAATGGTTCAAGGCTCTTAGAGCTGGGAGTATTCACAGTTGGGTAGAGTTTGAAGATAGTTTTCTAAGGAAATGGGGAAATAGAACCAACCCTGTCCAAGCTCTTACTGAATACAACAATCTTAGAAGAGCTCTTGATGAAACTGTTCAAAAATTTTCCAAGAGGTTTAATAAAATATACAATTCCATTCCCGCTCATTTGAAACCTCCTGGGGCTTTGGCACAGCTGAGATATGCCGAAGCATTTGACTCTGACTTCTCCCTCTTACTCAGAGAAAGGGATTATGCCACTCTTGCTAACATGCAAAATGATGCAATCAAAGTGGAGGTAAACATGGTTGCTACTAAGAAATCAAAAATGGAAAAGGCTAAATTAAAGGAAGAAGAGAAACCTTCTACCTCTACTCCAGAAGATAAGTTTGAAACAATGATGAAGACCATGGAAAAACTGATGGATCGACTCACTCTTGGGAATACTTCTGCTCCTCCAGCACAGCAAGAACCTTAGTTTAGGAATCCTCAGTTCAGAAGACCTAAGAATCAGCAAAGGCCAAGAGAGAATAGAAATCAACAGTCAGATCCTCCAGTAAGACCTCCCTTCCAACAGAATTTGGTAGATGAAGAAGATGAGGCCGAAATTCTTGAGGAGTCAATAAATTGTCTTGATGAAGAAGTGTCTGGGATTTTCTTGACCAAAGAGGAACACGATGAGTCTAGTTTGACCAAATCGGGAGAAGAGCCTTCAGATTTTGTAAAGGGATATCAACATGCTATCTTTGAAATGCAAAAGCAGTACAATCTCAGGAATAGAAATGTGCCTATTACAGCAAGTAAAGTACAACCCAAGAAGGATGCCTCAAAGACAGCTGAAGAGAAGAAGGAAAGCTCAAAGGTTGCTGAAGGTAAGAATGATTCTCCACCTAGCAAAAAGGATTTTCAAGCTCCACCCCTTCCTAAAGAAGTTGAGAAGACGGTTTCTGTTTTTAACCTTGAGAATGAGACTGCAAAAATTAAGATATCAGTTCCCTTCAATGAAATCTTCAAGGTAGACAAATATAGAATTAAAATTGTTGAAATGCTCAATTCAAAACCAGGAGTAGTTGATATCCTAAATGTACAAGAAGATAATCCTATTATTTGCTTGGGACTAAGACTTGAAGATGAACAGAATGAAGAGTTCCCTCCTTTCTACATAAGAATTAACATTCATGACATGACTTTACATAGTGCTATGTTAGATTCAGGGGCATCTCATAATCTTATGCCAAAGGTGATCATTGAAAGACTGGGATTAGAGGTAACTAGACCATATAAGGATTTATTTTCCTTTGATTCAAAAAGAGTTCAATGCATTGGTTTAATAAAGGATGTTGTTGTGGGTCTCATACAAATTCCAGCAAAAACAATTGTCATGGACATTGTTGTGGCTGATATTCCACCTAAGTTTGGGATGCTTCTTTCAAGGTCATGGGCAGCAAAGATCAAGGGTACCATGCAGATGGACCTTACCTATGCTACCATTCCTATTTTTGGTGAGCAAAGAAGACTGTATCGGGAGACTAGAATGGCTTATATGGTAAGCAGCAAGGATAAACCTCAAAACTTTCCAATTTATTCATGTGACACTGGTCTCAGATCAGCAATCCTCTTTAATGAATCAACTGATGAGGAATCACAGAATAAATCTCCAGATAGCCAGAGCCAAGGAGATTAGAACAAAGATGAAAATGAAACAACAGGTTGTCGGTCATTATATTTTGATGGATCAACAGGAAGAGAGGGGACAAGAGCTGGAATTTGGATTACAAGTCCTGATAAAGAAAGTAAGTTTCTTTCCTACAAGTTGAATTTTGATTGCACTAATAATATGGCCGAGTATGAATCTCTGATTTTCAGATTAGAAGCTTTATTGAAATTGAATGCTAGAAATATTGCTATATGTGGAGATTCTGAATTGATCATAAAGAAAGTTGAAGGTGCCTACCAAACTAAGGATACAGGGATGAGGGCATATAGAAATTTAGTGTTGGAGATGTTGGAAAAGTTTCAGACTCATACTTTCCATATCAAAACCAGAGATCAAAATTCTGTTGCAGATTCTCTTGCTGTTTCAGCCAGCCTTTTTGTTATTCCTACACACTCTTCTGAAAAATATGAGGTTGAAGTTCGACACAGACCAGTTATACTAGATAATATCATTAATTGGCAGGTCTTTGAGGATGATCAGCAAGTAAGAAGTTTCATTGAATTAAAGGAAGAATTTCAAAGTACTCAAATGGATCAACAGAATATGTTTGTGGAATCAAAGGAAAAGCCTGAAGTCTTACAATTAAAAAACAATCTAATTCCAAAAGGTCTCATTCCCCTTGAGAAATTATTTGATCAGAATGATGTATTCAAAGCGCCAAAATTACAAGCTGATGAAGAAGAGGTGGAAAGTTGCAATTTAGGATATTCACTTGTACCTAAGATGGTCAAGATTTCAAAATTTCTTTCAGCTGATATGAAGACTAAATATGTGGAGATGATGAAAAGGTTCATCGATGTCTTTGCATGTAGTTATGTTGACTTGAAACAATATGACCCCTCAATTATACAACATACTATTCCTATTAAGGAGAATGAAGAACCTTTCAAGCAGAAACTGAGAAGAATTAACCCTCTTCTTATGCCATTGATTGAAAAGGAAGTGAAAAAACTCTTTGATGCTAGGATTATTGTTCCAATCAGATTCTCAAATTGGCTTGCTAATTTGGTACCAGCCAGAGAAAAGAATGGAGAGATCAGAATTTGTATAGACTTCAGAAATCTGAACAAAGCTTCATTGAAAGATAATTATCCTCTCCCTAAAATGGATTTGATTTTGCAAAATATTGTTGGTTCGCAAAGGATGTCTATGCTTGACGGTTTCTCGGGGTACAATCAGATTCTTGTTCATCTAGATGATCAAGAGAAAACGGCCTTCACAACACCATGGGGAACATTCATGTACGCAAAGATGCCATTTGGTCTCATGAATGCAGGAGCCACTTTCCAAAGAGCAATGGATATTGCTTTTGCTGAAGAAAAAGACAAAACAGTGGTGGTTTATCTTGATGACATCATAGTTTTTTCAAAGAGAGAATAAGATCATTTGAAACATCTTGAAAGGGTCCTGCTGAAGTGTAGAAGATTTGGTATTTCTCTTAACCCAACCAAAAGTATTTTTTCTTTAACCTCTGGCAAACTTCTTGGTCATATTATTTCTGAAGAAGGAATTAGGATTGATCCTAATAAAGTTAGTGCAATTCAAAAATTAGATCTTCCAAGAAGTAAGAAGGAGATTCAATCTTTTCTTGGAAAAGTTAACTTTGTTAGAAGATTCATTCCTAACTTTGTTGAAGTTGTCAAGAGCATAACAAAGATGTTAAAAAAGGGAGTGGATTTCAAGTGGACAGCTGAAGCAAAGAAATCATTTGAGGAGATCAAGAAGGCACTCACACAAGCACCAGTACTTATCAGCCCAGATTTTACCAAGGAATTCCTTATTTTTACATTTGCCTCTGAAGACACAATTGCTGGAGTTCTACTGCAAAAGGGAAGTCAAGGTACTGAACAACCTATTTCTTTCTTTAGCAAAACATTAGCAAATTCTGAATTGAAATATAACATCCTAGAGAAGCAAGCCTATGCATTGGTGAAAGAAATAAAGGATTTCAGAATTTATGTTTTACATTATCACATTGTTGCCTACGTCCCAAGTACTGTTATAAAGGATACCCTTACACAAGCTGATCCAGATGGAAAAAGGGGCAAGTGGATAGAAAAATTGTTAGAGTATGACATTGAGATTAAACCCACTAAGTTGGTAAAGGGCCAAGGCTTAGCCAAGCTGCTGACATAATCAAATTTGGACTGTCTTGATATTAACTTGAGTACAGAGATCTCAGAAATTTTTGAAAATGAAGAGGAATTGGTCCAAATAAATGAAAAATTCTTGCTATCAGAATGGTACAAGGATGTAGCATTTGTTTTGCAACATAATAGAGCCCCTGCTAATCTTTCAAATTCCAAAGCTCGGTTTGTCAAGCTGAAATCTCTTAGATATTTTGTGTATGACAAAAATTTGTTTTGGAAAGATGCAGGAGGGATATTATTAAACTGCCTCATTGAAGAAGAAGTTGATAAAGTAATTGATGAATTTCATAAGGGTGATTGTGGAGGACATCACTATTGGAAGGCCACTGCAAACAAGATTTTGAGGGCTGGCTATTTTTGGCCAACTATGTTCAGAGATATCTATAAAAAGGTAGCTACATGTCATGAATGTCAAGTATTTGAAGGAAAGAGGAAGCTTATGCCACTACCTTTGGTTCCTATGTATGTTGAAGCACCTTTCCAACAATGGGGATTAGATTTTATAGGAGAAATCCATCCTCCTTCATCAGGTCAACATCGTTGGATTCTCACAGCCACTGGTTACTTTACAAAATGGATAGAAGCGGTACCCACAAGGCAAGCAAATGATTCAGTGATTATCTCTTTCTTAGAAAATAACATATTATCAAGATTTGGTTGCCCAATGAAGATTATAACTGATAATGTTCAAGCTTTTAAGTCCAAGAAAATGATTAAATTTTTCCATCAGTATCACATTTCTCTTGGACATTCCACTGCTTATTACCCACAAGGAAATGGCCTTGCTGAATCATCAAACAAGAGTCTTGTAAGAATCATCAAGAAGCTGCTGCAAGAAAATAAGAAAGCTTGGCATTTGAAATTAAAGTATGCTTTGTGGGTTGACCGGATTTGTACAAAGAGATCCATTGGAACATCACCATATGAGCTAGTATACGATGCTGAAGCCATATTTCCAACGTCCCTTGGAGTGCCTGTGATGAAGTTGATTCAAGGATTAGAAGAGGAACCAAATGCTATACAAAGAAGAATCAATCAGCTGATAGCTTTGCAGGAGAAAAGAAATGAGGTGTCTGATAGTCATCAACAAAATCAGAACAGAATCAAGAGAGCATTTGATAAAAATATCAAAGAAGTTACATTTCAAATCCATGATAAAGTTTTGAAATGGGAAGCTAGAATTGAAGAGAAAGGTAAGCATGGTAAATTCGAAAATTTGTGGAAAGGGCCATATCAAATTTCTGATTTTCATGGAAATAATACCTACATTCTGCAAGAGATTGATGAAAAGCCATATGTTGGGGGACCTTTCAATGGCAGGTTCCTAAAGAATTACTATTGATTAAAATTCTGCCAGTTTCTCACAACATTGTATATACCCGTTTTATCATTCTTTCTTTTGTTGCAAATAATGACAAGCTGAACAGAAATCTCAAGCCCGAGGTGAAGGCCCATGAAGCTGGAAAAGGATGCTCGTCAAGTCAATCTATGTTTTCATAAAATGGACAAAGCACTGGACATACGAGTTCTTAGTGTACTACAGGAGCACACTATCCCAAGTGTAGCCACTGTTATCGCTTAAGAAATCTGATGCTAAAATTTCTCATCCTAGCCCGATGACAAAGGTCAGTTTTAGTCTAAGTTGATTTCATTTTTTCCTTAAAGTCTGAAGTCTTAGGAGGTCATGAGTCAAGTGTATTCTTATCTACCATTGGTCCTCCTCATCCACCACTGATTTCATAGTCATTTGTTACTTTGTTATCCACCACAAAGCCTTTTTGGTAATTGTGTAGCGCATGCATTCTTTTTAAAGTGTTTTCGCAGCGCATTTACTTAGTTTAGCAGTTTCGCAACGCAAAACCTTATTAGGTGATTTCGCAGCGCATCATTCAAAATTTAAACTAACCGCGCTGCGAAATCAGGGATTCGTGCATTCCGCAGCGAATCTTTCCCAAATGTCAAATCCGTTAGGAAAATCAGTGGCTGCGTCATCTTGTGTTAGTTCATGTACTCCACTTATCATGTCCCACCACCCATCTCCATTATCACCACCATTAGATTTGTTGATACACACGGATTACAATTTCCAAGGAAAGCCACCTATGCACAAATCTTAATGATGATTGTAAGCCTTGCATGAATAACAAATCTGTAAGATTGCAATTTGAATAATTAAAAATGGCAAGATTTCAATTTTAAATACAATTGTAATCAAGCGAGGCAGCAAATCAGGCGAGGCAGATTTTCAAAAGAAGCTGAGTTCACAGTTCGAATAGAGCTAGTATTCCTTGCTTACAGGTCTTTAAGATTTCATGGAGAGATCAGTAGAGAAGAAAGAACACAGATCAGGCAAATGTCTGAGAAATGAGCCTGAAGGTTTGGATATAACATTGAAGAATAAAGATGTGGAGAAGGCTTTTAAAAAAGCCGGATGTTGGAATTTTTGCAAGAAGTTACAAGGAGGACATGCACAGGTGACTAAAGAGTTTGCACTAAATTTGACAGGATTAAATTCAAAGGTGGCTATGTTGGAATTGCAGGTCTCGCCAGAGATGATATCCACTATGACAGAGATTCCACGAGGGCAAGAAAATTGGTTCAAGAACTTCAAATTTGACATGAATCCATGCAAAGAGTTTTTAAAGAAGGAATTCGTTAATTCGGATTTGAGTAAGTCAGTTCCTAGGAGCTATGTCAAAGAGTCCTATGCACATTTACTCACCTGTATACAGAAATACCTGACTTGTGAAGGACAATATAACAAGGTGTATTCGTACCATTTCAAACTCCTTTTGCATTTTACAGGGAAGGCTTCCATTGATTGACCTTTTTATTTATTCTGCAATTTGAGTAAAATGTGTGACAAAGTACAATTGAGAAAGAAGGCTTGTGAAACTTCTTTGTTTCACCATGGCTTGAACAAATTACTTATTTTGCATGAACTTCAAAAGGTAGGTAAAGACTGGGATACATTTATTTTCATGGCTGGTTTCAAAAGCCAGACTGGCCTCAGCCCTCTACCTGCAAAGGATCTTACAATAGCAGGTCTTCAAACAGAAACAAGAGCCAAGAGGTTTTCAAAATTAAAGGCAAGGAAACAAGTTAGAGAATCTGTAAAGCCACTGACCATTCAAGATACGCCTTAGCAGTCAATTAAAGAAAAATCTCAGGTCAAAGAGACTGCACATGAATCAAGCACAACTGGAGTAGTTCCAAGAAGAAGAACGTGAAGTCAGATGGCTAAAGAAAAGGGTAAGTCAGTAGCTGTTGAAGAAAGTCTTGTTTCGAAGGGAAATTTAAATGATTTATTGCAGGCAATTGACTTTGAAGAATCCCCACTATTTCAAGATGATTTGATGCAATCAAGAAAAGAGAAGATAAAGAAAGCTAAAGCCTCAAAGAAACTTAAGTTTGATGAGAAAGTTGAACAATTTGTTTTCAAGCCCAGGAGGCCCATAACAAGGCAATTTCAGCAAGTACAGGAGGTACCGCCAAGAACAGATGAAACAGGGGAAGAGATACAACCCCATGAAAGAAGGGACTAAGGCAAAAAAGTTGCCACACATAAAGAAGATAGTATAGAGGATTTGAAAAAGAGATTGGAATCTGCTAACCTTGAGATTTCCAGACTGAGGAAAGCTGCCAGGAAACATGCCATACAACAAGCTAATTATTACAGAATGAAGACCTTATGGGAAGACAAAACAACTACAGAGGTGGTTGACTGTGATACTCAATTCCACACCTGGACAGTACCGGCAATTAAAGAAGCAAAGTTCATCAGAATGATTAATATGCAATTAAGAGCTGGAATCAAGGTCATGAAGAAACAAATTGAAGCTTTAAAGGTACAGTTAGGTCAGCTGAAGGAATATTCTTAATGAAATCCCGTTTCAAGTAAGATTACGCTTCAAATTTTGATGATTTTTCTTAGTGTGTCACCTTTTTGAAGAATCATGCACGTCCATTCAGTGTTGAAAGGTTTTGGAATAGTTGAAAGAAGGTTTTGATTGGAAAGTGCTCAAATAAGTAAAGTTCTGGGTTGAAACTATGATTTTTGAAGCAACTCAAAAGTTTCGTAGCGCGCTACGAAACTGCTGAAGGTGATGATTAAAGCTCAGCAGTTTCGTAGCGTGCTACGAAACTACTGAAGCTAAACAGTCCAATTTTAATTAACCAGTTTTGAATATGAGCGGGAATTTCCAAAGGTGAATGTCTACAAGGTATGCACGGCATCAGCTGAAGCTATTTAAGATTCAACCAGGTCAAGATAGGTGGAG
The DNA here is from genome assembly GCA_000404065.3 of Pinus taeda. Classification (NCBI taxonomy): domain Eukaryota; kingdom Viridiplantae; phylum Streptophyta; class Pinopsida; order Pinales; family Pinaceae; genus Pinus; species Pinus taeda. The sequence continues at coordinate 115,915 of APFE031443877.1, forward strand.
ATAATATGCATACAAATCTTACTTTAGATTTTTGTCATAAAGTGAGTATATTTACCACACTTCAGGATATCTAGAATAGTTTGCAAGAATTTTGGCTTTCATGCATGTAAATGGTGGACAACACATCAAGGACGTGGTAGTCTGCTCCATTTTGGGTAATTAAAAGATAAAGGATGCACTTTGTTGAATCCGAACATCTTGAGGCAAACTAAAGAACGGTACACAAGGGTAGTTTCCTATATTTCAGGACAATGGAGAGGATGTGGCATAGAAGACCAGCATGGAGCCTTGAACACTCATCACTGCCAAACTGAAAGGAACTAGATGTCAAAGAATGAGAACAATTATAGCCAAGGCTTTTATTAGCATAACATGGTGTTAGAATCCTACTTGATTTAGATCTTTGGAAAGTTTAGTTGAAGTCTGTTACATTTAATAGGCAGTTAAAAGTTGATTATGTATCATTAGAAGTAGATTTCGAGTTCCCCTCATGCTTGAGGAGGAATCTCAATCAGATAGAAGAACTCTATATATAGTAGGAGCAGAAATGTAATAGGGGTTGGAAGTTTATGTAAAAAAGCTCTGTTGATAAGCTTATGTAAAGGCTCTGTTTATTTTGATAATACAGTGAATGGTTTTAGCTGCTCAAGAATCATAGTGACTTCAATGTATGAATTCCTCTTGTTGTCTTTCATGTTGTTTACAGTTTGATGGGTACTTGATTACTTAGAAATCACATGTTGTGTTCTAATTTCCTTCATGTACTCATATACTATCATTTTGTGTCTGCTGATTCTTTATGTATATTGAAGTCTAAATGCCTTGATTTTAGTGCAAAGTCAATTCACTGTTAATGCTGAGTAACATATGACTCCATGAGCCCAATGGATGCTTGTTAATTTGGATTTTACCATCCTTTTTCCTATTTGTTTCATAGAAGAGTTAGCCATCTCAATCACAATTGCAAATCTTAAACCCTTTGAGAGAGCCCTCTCAGGCTAAGGAGGCTAAGCCTTAGCTAAAAGATTGGTTTGAAACAGTTACTTGAAGTCTTCCTGGTCTGCAGCCTTCCAGTGCTTGATTTTGAGATAACACAAAGTAGGGATTGTATGAGTGGCTGGTTATGCCTTTTGGCTTAAATAATGCTCTTGTTACTTTCATGAGAATAATGAATGATGTACTCAGACATTTTCTTGATGATTTTGTTGTTGTATATTTGGATGACATTATAATATTTAGCAAGACATGGGAAGAACATTTAAAGCATGTTAAGCAGACACTAGATGTTTTGAAAAGAGAAAAACTTTATGTTAAACTCTCAAAATGTGAATTTGGCAAAACATCTTTGAATTATTTGGGACATATAGTA